>LPNX010704450.1:322162-412981 GCA_001517045.1 Pseudotsuga menziesii
TTTAGCTATCTTCTTTCTTTTTGAATCCACCTTTGAATCTCCAGCAACCAGAGCTTGGTCTTTGGAAGGTTTGATGGTGCCCATCATCACCAGCTTGTCTTGTTCCTGTGTGAGAGATTCCATGAAATCTGCAAGGCTAGGCATCTTCCAGGTTCGAGCTGTGAGTTTTGTGGCATAGAAGGTCGAAACAAAGACTGAGTAATCAGGCCCTAGCTTCGAGAGGATGGACAATACGAGCTACTCATATTTCTTTTCAATACCACACTGTTTCAACTGCAAAACTAGTGCTTTGAACTTGGAGAAATATAGCTGCAGGGATTCAAAATTACTGGGACTCAGGGAGATCAGCTCATTTTCAATCTGGTGTCCCCTCATCTCATCTGTCTTTCCAAAGAGTTCAGAAAGTTTCTCCCATACTTGATCCAGTGAAGTCAATCCATCGAGATGGAAAAGGAGGTCTCGGGAAATACTGAGACATAGGAGGCCATAGGCCTCATCTCTCCGATTGTGCCATTTGATATTCTCTATAGCATCATTGGGATCTGCTTCTGTAGCCATAGTTAACCTGTAGAGGCCTTTCACTCTCAACAAGATCTCCATCTCTGCTTTCCATTCAAAAAAGTTGAAGGGAGTGAGGATAGTTTTCTGTGAATCCATAGCTTTAGAAAATCTGTCCCGGCTGTCAGTAGAAGGATCCCAGTCTTGATGTCGAACCTACAAAACAATTTTTGGAGGAGAGTAACAACCTACAATGGTTCTGATACCATGTAGAAATTCAGGCCTGCAGTAGATTAATTTCACCCACAACAATTAACAATTGATCATGCAAAATTATCAACAATGGAGACTGAATATGGAGCTGTAACACAAAATTATATTAACTGAGTGTACAATATCCAACCCTATAATAACATAGGCTGCTGAATATATAGAATACATGAGCAAATCGAATGCATAAGGAAGCATCCAAATCTAGCATAAAGCAGGCTTACCCAAAATAGTCAAATCCCCCATAGGTGTAAAAAGCTGATCCCAAATCTATCAAGGACCCCACGAATTAGCAAGGGTACATGGGCAAGATAAAGAGTGGTCAAATGGTAGCTCATACATTCTTTTGCATGGAGGAAAGAGTGGAGGAGGAAGAGGAAACAAGGCTGATTCACCTCACCTAGTCTTGCTTTCCTATGTGCCTTAAAACACTAAAAAAACAGGGTATAAAGCAGAAAAAGCAGATGGGCACCTAGGAGGCCAGGAATAAAGTATATTTGATTCCTAAGGCTTTCCCAAGCACTCCATGAGTCAATAATGGCAAGTTTGACCTATATGGATAGGCAATTATCAACTTGCACATGGTGGGACTCATGGACTAGGCAAATAAGACAAAATAAATGAATTAATGTCTAAGTGGGTAAATACTATGGGTTGATTATTCTAACACACTTGTAGTACAAGTTGATTCATGACTGAATCAGCAATGATCTTCTTGGCCTTGACCAAGTTCTTCTTGTGTAAGGCTTCTAGCCTCATCTCCCTCTGGAACTGGAACCTCTATACTCATGTAGGTGTCCAATCCATTTTCTTTAGAGAGATAATATACTTACATGCTTGGAATTTGTCAACTTCACCAAGATTATCATCAAGCTGATGAGATAGATCGTTTTGAAATGTGAACCTCAAATGAAAATAGCAAAAGATTAGATCTTACCGTTTTGAGGTGTCTGTCCTAGTTCTGGAGCTGGCTGACCTAGGGTTTGTCACAAAAACCATAATTTTCAAAACTTGGAATATTTCAGATATGATTGGATAGATAGATATATCTCTTCAAATGGAGCTATCCAATGTACTCCTTTTCTGAAAACAATGGAGGGAAGCTCCTAGAACAGGAAGCCCTAATTTTCCAATTTCTTCTGTAGAAATTCCTGTTGCTGTTTCTAATGATATCTCTGAAATTACTACTCCTCTATGTCTGAAATTTTGTACTATGGTAACCTCACATGTCCCTGATCCAACACCATAGGTTTCATCAGAATTGGTTTCACCATTTTGTATTTATGATCATTTTCCAAAGGTGACCTGTTACAGGACTGTTCAGAACAATGAAGTTGTACAACATTCCATGTGTCACTGGTTCATCTTCTGAGTCCTAAATTTGGACCACCGAAACTAAAATCCATTACCTTTCTGGAACATCTTCTTTAATTCCATTTGGACCTCTGTATCCCAAGATATTGCAATTCTCCCCAGGTGTCCTATTTAGGGATGAATTCTGGAAGAGGCTGGAACCCTAACGTGGAGAGATCATATCTCCTAGAATACAGAGAATATGAGGCGAAATTTTGGATACAGTTTTTTTGTGGATTTTTTATTTGGTCCTTGCAATTTTCAGCTCTTGAGCCTTTTCCAATCTCAAAATATAGTAAATATACCAAAACTTAGCAGTTTTAGTATTTAGGGTTTTTCTAGCTCGGGGTCAAACTAGGGTTTGACTTTCCCAGAGTTTCACCCAACCAAATTTATTGATCCATGTCTCTAAAATTCAGTTTTTATGAGGAGAAAAATCATATTCTGGGATCACTCAAAAATTCCTCTTCTATAGAAAGCCCTAATTTCCGTACCAAAAACTGAAAATGCTCGGAATCGAATTCCGCTTCGACAAAAAGATGTGCCCTTCAATGGAGAGTCAGCCTAGCATACTTTTGCTGATGGATTGTGGAGAGAGACCCAAAAAGTAAGAATCCCTAGATTCTATAGCTGCACAATGTCTTCTTCTCAGGTTAGCTCTGATCCCATGTTAGTTTTTCATCATTCAAGCTAGCATTATGATCTTAGGATCTTTTCACTGAGAGAATAACAAGCACAACAATAAAACATAAGCACATCACAAGAGACAAAAGACACAAATACTTTTACTTGGGGAAACCATAAATGAGAAAACCCCACAACTTCCTTAGAGATAGAATCAGTACCAAAATAGTAAAAGCCAAAAACAGTAAGATGATATCCCAACAGCAGCAGTCTCTCTCTCTCATACTGAGAGAGCTTCTCCTCTCTCACTCATGAACCCCAATGAGTGAGTGTGAGTGTTGCAAGTGAGATAAATAGAGAGGCTCACTCTCTATTTATATTCTTTCATTCACTTGAAGTGCATTCCAACATGTCAGCCTCACTTAACAATTACTTACTAGAGCCGACATCTCTAGAAGTGTCTAATAACCCTGGTGCCCCACCACTTGTGGGGACTTTGCCTCATCCGATCAATAAGAGGGTAACACAATGGTGGGGACTATTGCCCCAACTTATAATGACTCACCTAGGGTCAAATTCACTAGGATAGTTTAATAACCCAAGGGCCCCATAACTGTGGGGACTTTAACCCTTGACCAATAGGAGGGTTACCCACAATGACTTGACATGGCTTTCTCATTATAGAAACTTCCCAGAATAAACATCGGGGTATGACATGACTCAAATACATCCCAGAATGAACATCGGGTTACAATAGATAAGAAATACAAGTGAATACATTCCAAAGTTACAATTACATCAACATCTAAGGGGTCTTGTGTTGAATTGGTTTATGAAGTACTACATAGTATTGTTAGGAGCACCACAAAATACCATTGAAGAGATACGAGCCACAATGATCTTCAAGTTCAGGAAATCTAAATCTGTGTACCAGTGTATCACTGATATCAAGGAGGTAAAACAAGCATTAGTAGAGACAGTATGGGACTTTGACCAAATATTGAAAACTTTGATGGCCAAAGTAATTTTCCATATGTCATATTTTTATCATAAAGAGTGGCTCATTACTACGTTGTTACGACATATCTGAGGTCCATTGATGCAACAAAATATTGAGTTATAGAAAGAAGCGTTAGAAATGGAAATGAAGTTGGAAGCATCACCAATTGCTGATGGTACTACAGGCATGGTACAGTTTCAATCGTAGTTGGATAATCTAACGATACAACTTTAGGACATCAAGAAGGGAAAAGAAGCCCACAAAGACTTATGGTGCACAAAATGTAGAATGGATGGACACACTAAGGATAATTGTCCGACCTTCATGAACTATGTCTCATCTGGTGTGTCAAACCCATTAACTGTGGATAACTAGGTCACTACGCCAGAGATTTCATAGAACCTGTGAATACATGTTCATACTATAAGGGATAGGACCATAATGTGGAATAAAATCCCCACTTGATCATGTGGCAGCTTATAAATATCACAGGTCCTAACCCTGCACAGAATCCAAACCCAAACTTGAATCTGAACTTGAATGTTCAGATGATTTTTGTTGAGCCAAGAGATTTGAATGTCATTGTTGTAACATGAGGAGGCACTGTGACCAGAGCTGATCAGGATAATCCACAAGAACAACTGCAACCATAGGTATGACCACGGGGTCTTCACTTAGTGAAACCATGCCATAGCACGTTCGTTCGTGGCATATGAAACAATACCCCTATTTTCAAAAAATATTGGAAAATACCTCCCAAAATCAACTTTTTTAACCCCCTCCCAATATGCCTTGCGATTTTAAAAAACCCCTATTTTCCCTATATATTGCATGTATCCATTTTTTCATTTACATTTTTTATACCCCTTTATATTTCTACCTAAGGAAGAAAAAAAACTAATCACAAGAAAGGGTGACACTTGATAGGCACTCTTAGGCAAATCACTTTATTAGGAATTAAAATGTATCACATGATGTCAAAACAAATAAGAGAGGGTTTATTTGTACCAATCTCAAATAGTAGTGTGTTTTCCCCAAGAAGGGTTCAAAAATGAAACTTACACCATTTATAACTGCTTCTTTCCATCATGGACTTTTTATCCAAGCACCATTTTGGTATCTAGGAGATTGAACAACTTCAGAAACAAAACTGATTTGGAATCTTCAATGCATACTGTTAATCTTTTTAGATTAAAAACAATATGGATTTAACAAGAGGAATGGACGAGTTGAGCTGACATCCATTTATCCAATGAACTTGTGACCATTTAAAGCATAAATTCATGATGTCAAAATAGGCCACCTTTCAGTTGAAGATTGTATTTCCAATTCAGATGTCTACCTCGTCACCAAGTTCCTAGCTAAGTTTTACTCAAACAAATTCTTTATCATCTACGGGGAAAAGAAAAAAAAATCGAGGGTTGTGACAAACAAGCAAGTTGGTCAAAAGACAAACAAAAAGATGGAGAAGCAAAGTCAGCTAAAAAATATGAGCCAAATAACTGAACACCAGTAACATTATGAGCAATTTCAAATTTAGTCTTAAAACTGACAAATTTTCTTCAACATAGATTCAAGGCAAATTCTGGAGGTGTGACTCTAACAAAGCAACCAACCAAACTACATAAAAATATCTGGATTATTAGGAAGAGAAACAATAAGAGAATGAAGAGCATTAATTTTGTCTGGATTATTAGGAAATGCAACAATAAGAGAATGAAAGAATGCTCTTCCAGACAAAATTAATGCTCTTCCTTCTATCCATGCCATCCCTAATATTACCTGAGATTGGATAGATGTTTCCACTTCCATGCTTCTATATACATGGGCTTCAATTTCCATATTCAAGTTCACCTACGGATGCAATTGAACAAATCTTGCTATCGAGAACTTGTATTAATAATTGAATGGAACCACTAGCACAAACAAGTGCAAATAGTCTGCCTTCACATTAAAATATACCACAGCCACCTTAATTGTAACCAGCATACTTGCATAATTTGGCCAGTAAGTTGAAACCATTTCGTCGTTATGTAATTATAATCATCCTTATTTCAAGCCAGAACGCTATTCATCCAAACTATTATGGAGTAATAATAGCAATGCAATTCAAGTTATACCATATCTTGCATATGTCTAAATTGTCATGAAAATTTCAAGAACAATTAAGATTTCTTGAGAATTGAAAAGGCCTAATAAAGGTGTGCAATATCAGATCAAAATCGATGTTATTTCTTAGGAATGTGTCATACAGAAATGCTAGGTGGACGGAGCCATATTACCTCCCCTGAAATTTGTCACAATGTTGATCATTGTCAAACCTAGCAATATCTGCCAGTTATGAACTTAAGCACGCTGCTACTTACAGCCATTGGTGGTAGTCTTTGTGATCATGTAAACACATTAACCTACTCCTAGGTCAGTTGCAATGTATCATGAGATGGCTGCTATAATTCTTTAGAATTCATATTTCTTTATCACCTTGTAATATTCACAAAGATTAACTGTGTCTGCACAAACAGGCTCTTGTACAAATGCTCCATCTCAGGAAACTGCAATGCAAGAAATTGCCTGGGAAGAAAATGGTACAAAATACCATTCTAGACAGGACACCTTGGTACGCCTATTATCATCTACTTTGGCTCATTTAGACAAAGACTCCAGCCTGCACAACATTAGCAGAAATTACTTCACAGTTCACATGCAATACCAAATGTGTACAAAAAGATGAAGTCGATTGAGGGAACTTGTCACATTTATGTTCAAATTAAATTATTTCATCATGGGTATAGCTAGACAACAAGCCCTATGTCAAGTAAATCTAAATTATTTCATCATGGGTATAGCTAGACAACAAGCCCTATGTCAAGTGAATCTAATTTATTTCATCATGGGTATAGCTAGACAACTAGAAGGGCAGAAATCTAAATTATTTCATCATTGATAGCTGGACAACTAACTAGCATAACATGCCCTACAAATTCCCTATAGAGTGGTCAATGGCCCATTTAGACAAAGACTCCAGCCTGCACAACATTAGCAGAAATTACTTCACAGTTCACATGCAATACCAAATGTGTACAAAAAGATGAAGTCGATTGAGGGAACTTGTCACATTTATGTTCAAATTAAATTATTTCATCATGGGTATAGCTAGACAACAAGCCCTATGTCAAGTAAATCTAAATTATTTCATCATGGGTATAGCTAGACAACAAGCCCTATGTCAAGTGAATCTAATTTATTTCATCATGGGTATAGCTAGACAACTAGAAGGGCAGAAATCTAAATTATTTCATCATTGATAGCTGGACAACTAACTAGCATAACATGCCCTACAAATTCCCTATAGAGTGGTCAATGGCCCATTTAGACAAAGACTCCAGCCTGCACAACATTAGCAGAAATTACTTCACAGTTCACATGCAATACCAAATGTGTACAAAAAGATGAAGTCGATTGAGGGAACTTGTCACATTTATGTTCAAATTAAATTATTTCATCATGGGTATAGCTAGACAACAAGCCCTATCTCAAGTAAATCTAAATTATTTCATCATGGGTATAGCTAGACAACTAGAAGGGCAGCAATCTAAATTATTTCATCATTGATAGCTGGAAAACTAACTAGCATAACATGCCCTACAAATGAATATATTTCTTATATATACGTCATATTTATTACACCATCGAGAAAATTTTCCATCGCTTGTCGAGGGTTAATTTTCAAAATTTTGGTAAAATGTGTTATATATTTGCTATTACCAAGTTAGAAATATTTGCAATCTGATTTATACAATCACCTAAAACAAATATAAATCCAATCTCAGAATCTGATGGTATAGAAATCATAGCAAACAAGAAGATTGAGAGGCACATTAGATGGTGGCATCATGATAAACCAGAAGATTGAGCATGACTTGTACCTGGAGCATTATACAATCTTTTTGGTATTTTTTGTTATGGAAGAGAGATCTTCTCTCCTATGGCACAGGAGAGCAGAAAGTGTTGCTGTTGTTGAATGAATGCATAGGTTTTTATCTCTGACGGGCAGATAGTGCTGCTGCTGTTGGACCTTCGAGTGAATCTGATGAGGCTGGAGCTTGCAGGCTGGTGGGACCAGATCATAGAGAACATGTTTGAGGCTGAAGCTTGCACTCACTACAGGCTACTCGTTGAGCCACTGGATATTGCTAATTTTTACAGATTGAGCAAAAACGAGGACTACGGACCCTAATTAAAAAACAAAAGGCCTCGTCGCTATAAAAATCTTCAAAAGTGGTTGGAAAATGCTGAGAATAATAAGAAACCACAGCTGCAACTGTTCCCTACCGGCACAGATGAGCCCAAGTTGCTGACATAGGACTCTTTCTTATGGGCTTATGTGGAAGACATTTCAAGCCTAACGCATAAGAACGTTGATGCTGCTGAAAAAATGAAAGATCTAGAGAATCGAGTGAGGGCAAGGCTTTGAATGATTCCCATGGTTTGTGCATGGAAGATATTTTGACTGGCGAATATACCCTCATAAATGGGGTCAATTGGTTGTGGCCTCAGATGAAAGATTTTGAGAATCGAGTGAGGGCAGGGCTTTGAACGATTCCCATGGTTTCTGTATAGAATATATTTTCACTGGTGAATCTACCCTCATAAATGTGGTCAATTGGTTGTGGTTTCAGATGACAGTACCACAGCAAGAGACATCTCCCTTCGGCTCTATTATCCATTATCCTCTGCAAACTACCTAGAATTGATTACATAATTAGCAATATATCTGCATGCCAATAGGTCAGGTAGGTTTAGCTCATTTCTGGTAGGTCCCAAGTGATGAAGGAAACATGCATAGAGAACCAGAGCCTTGCTGTTTCAAAGGATTGATAATTTTTAAATGCAGGCAGTTTGTTTGGGAATCTAATCCGATATATGGTTAAAAAAAATCCTATCTCCTTCTCATCTCCTTTATCTATATATATGCATGGAAATGGGAAAATAGCGAGTGTTAAAAGTGAAAAATTAACCATACACTTGCAAAGAACAAGCAACAGGACAATAATACCCACGGTTTGCAGAAGCCTCTAGAAATCCTCCTCAAATTCAGATGAGGAGGCGATCGACCCCAATCAAGAAACTAGAATGACATGAAAACTGCAACGTGGAAATGCGAGCAAGCTAGCGAAATGCCTCCAAACCCAAACCTGCCAAAACCAGAGGAATCCATAAATCACATAACAGAATTCCATTAACTAGAAACCTGCTTAAAGACAAGGTATCAAGGATAAAAAAACAACTTCAACAACAGTAGCGAGGAAAACATACATACCTATGCAAATAACTGGCGACTAAGCAATGCTCCACGCTGGTCTCACGAATCCTGAGAAATTCACCAACCCAGAAAAGAAAATCTTGAAAAAGCACCAAACCCAGACCTGCCAAAACCGGAGGAATGCATAAATCACATAACAGAATTCCATTAACTGGAAACCTGCTAAAAGACAAGGTATCAAGGATAAAAAAACAACTTCAACAGCAGTAGTGAGGAAAACATACATACCTATGCAAATAACTGGCAACTGAGCAATGCTCCATGCTGGTCACAATTCTTAAGCCATTGAAAAATAAATGTGTACGTACCAAACTGAGAATGAACACGAGGATGAACATGAATCCCTGTAAGGCCAAATACCAAAGTACCACCACAAAACCAAAGTAACTCTTAAATTCACTCCCTAGATCTTTGAGATCAATTTTGCATCCAAATGGTGAAGATTACGTAGTTGGTAGAGCTTCCACAGCTCAATAGTTGGTAGATCGTTGGTATTTTTTCCATATTAATATAATTTTTTATACATTCGAAGTATAAATAACTTCCTATAAATAGAGAAAATAAGATTTATATGTTCCCAAGATTCATTAGTTCTAAGTTCTTAATTGGTAACTCCCTAATAAATAAATAAAAATAATGCAAGGTATGAAGTACTATCCAAACAATCTGCGATCCAAAACCCTCTATGCACAGCAACCTTCTTTCTCCAAAAGTTTGTCTATCATGTTGGCTGCTTCTTGCATGGTTGCAACATTTTGTGAAGCTCCATCGGCCCCTACCATGATTTTAAATTCGGTCTCCAGATCCATTACTATCTCCATCTGAAAGTAAAACCTGTAACTGTTAGTGCAGAAACAAATTAATAACTGTCAAAAACCATCTGCACAAAGAAAACGGATACCGTGTCAACGGAATCGGCCCCCAGTGCAGAAAAGGTAGTCTCTGGAGTCAAGGTATCATCATCTGACAATACCAATTTCTTTTTCACAACTTCACATACTTTTCTCAGGGTATCTGGGTTGGCCTGTTCACAAAAATGAAGACAATGATGCCCAATAGATCTACCGAAATAGGTGCTATATTTAAATGCATGATCGATTTGGAGATGAAGGGACTGTAATTGAACAAATGCAAATTAACAACCAAAAAATAAATTATAACAATATTACACACAAAAGAGAATAATTAATCATATAGCACAAAACACACGACAAGTAGAGGAAGAACTTGAGGCCAACTCCACTGAATGAAAAGCACGTTTTTGTGGAATAATAGACACTGCTTTCAGTCCCAAGAATGTACAGGCAACCTAGCAAGAAGTCATGAAGAACCTGTTAAAAATGTTATGCATAGAGCAACTTTTTTGCAAAGTTATCAGATTCATAACAATGAAACTTAGGAACAACAATGAAGATAGAAGTAAAATAATAAAAAGAATGAGCAACTTGACAGGATATTCTGCAATGATGAGCAAGTTCACTATCAATTAATAAAAAGAAAAATATTCATATTGCTTAGAGAAGGTCTGCAGTCCTAATGTAACAAAAACAAACCTATGGGAAATGTAAGTGAATTCTGTTCAATCTAAAAGGAAGTTCCCCTAAGGCATGTATGCCAATTAGACCATTAGAGTACAAAAATAATTCCAGATTAGACTTATGGAAAGTAGGGTAGGGAATTTTATGGTTGCAAAAATTACTAAAAGTCTAATAGGCTTATTTCATTGTTGTTTTAGACACATTTATACTACTTTCTAAAAAAAAGTCAAAGCCTAACAAATATACTAACTTAAAAACTAACTTTTTCTTACACCCAGGAAAATAAAAGTATACTGTTTTGAGGAGAATCCCTTTCTCTCTATCCATTCTACAACAACAAATGTATCTCTATCCATTCTACAATAACAAATGTATCTGACAAGATCATCAAAATTGAACTCAATACCACTAAGTAGGGTAACCCTGATTCATCCATTCTATCAAATCTCCTACTGTGTTGCCACTGTAGCAGTCCCATTTCATTAACACACAGGTTCATGTGAAGAGGCTTGGCCCATCGATATCCAACTTGAAAACAGAAATCATGAAAATTTGAAACTTAAATCAACAGGTTAAGAATCATCATAGATAATATTATATATTCATCACAACATGGAGTACCTCACAAATCTAATGATTACCAATCAAAGTTTCAATAGAAACTACAGAGCTACCACCAATCAAGTAACGACTATGAACCAATGGTTTGAATTTTCTTTAATGATAAGATTATATGCAATTTGATTATCTGGACTGGTTAGACTTGAAATTCCTTTTCCAAGGCACCTATTATCATCTACTTGGCTTCTAGATATCATTGGCACAGGAGAGCAGACAGTGTTGCTGCTGTTGAATGAATGCATATGTTTTTATCTCTAACGGGCAGACAGTGCTGTTGTTGTTGGACCTCCGAGTGAATCTGATGAGGCTGGAGCTTGCAGGCTGGTGGGACGAGATCATATAGAACATGTTTGAGGCTGAAGCTTGCACTCATACAGGCTACTCATTAAGCCACTGGCTAATTTTTACAGATTGGGCAAAAACGAGGACTACGGACCCTAATTTAAAAACAAAAGCCCTCGTTGCTATAAAAATCTTCAAAAGTTGTTGGAAAATGCTGAGAATAATAATAAACCGTGCTACAACTGTTCCCTACCGGCACAGATGAGCCCAAGTTGCTGACATAGGACTCTTTCTTATGGGCTTATGTGGAAGACATTTCAAGCCTAATGCATAAGAACGTTGATACTGCTGAAAAAATGAAAGATCTGGAGAATCGAGTGAGGGCATGGATTTGAACGATTCCCATGGTTTGTGCATGTAATATATTTTGACTGGCGAATCTACCCTCATAAATGTGGTCAATTGGTTGTGGCCTCAGATGAAAGATCTGAGAATCGAGTGAGGGCAGGGCTTTGAACGATTCCCATGGTTTTTGTATGGAAGATCTTTTCACTGGCGAATCTACACTCATAAATGTGGTCAATTGGTTGTCGCTTCAGATGACCGTACCGCAGCAAGAGACATCTCCCTTCAGCTCTATTATCCATTATCCTCTGCAAACTGCCTAGAATTGATTACATAATTAGCAATAGATCTGCATGCCAATAGTTCAGGTAGGTTTAGTTCATTTCTGGTAGGTCCCAAGTGATGCAGGAAACATGCATAGAGAACCAGAGCCTTGTTGTTTCAAAGGATTGATAATTTTTAAATGCAGGCAGTTTGTTTGGGAATCTAATCCAATATATGCTTAAAAAAAATCCTATCTCCTTATCATCTCCTTTATCTATATATATGCATGGAAATGGGAAAATAGCGAGTGTTAAAAGTGAAAAATTAACCATACACTTGCAAAGAACAAGCAAGAGGACAATAATACCCACGGTTTACAAAAGCCTCTAGAAATCCTCCTCAAATTCAGATGAGGAAGCGATCGACCCCAATCAAGAAACTAGAATGACACGAAAACTGCAATGTGGAAATGCGAGCAAGCTAGCGAAATGCCTCCAAACCCAGACCTACCAAAACCGGAGGAATCCATAAATCACATAACAGAATTCCATTAACTAGAAATCTACTTAAAGACAAGGTATCAAGGATAAAAAACAAATTCAACAGCAGTAGCAAGGAAAACATACATACCTATGCAAATAACTGGCGACTGAGCAAAGCTCCACGCTGGTCGCACAAATCCTGAGAAATTCAACAACCCAGAAAAGAAAATCTTAAAAAAGCACCAAACCCAGCTCGCAGGCACCTCGGCTTGGTGCAGGTGCACTAAGACCACAAGCAAAGGAGCTCGCAGGCAAGGCTTGGAGGACTGGTGAACGGCTGGGGAAAAAATGTTGAATAAAACATACCCCAACATATTGGATATTTAAATAGTAAAAAAAAAACCCTAGCTAACCCTAATATGCGCCCAATATATTTATTTTTAATTTTTTAATTTTAACCCCCCCAATATGAACGGACGTGATATCATATTGGTCCCTAGGTGATGCCCCCGTGGGTATGACCCATGATGCAGAAGAAGGTGTCATTCGACGTCCAGAAACAAAAGCAAGTATTCATGGATGTGAGACGTGAGTTTGTGGATCTAGAAGAATCGTTGACATCAAAAGAAGTCAGAGATATTCCTAAATGATTCAGCAAATATTTTAGAAAAGGACTCCACAAAAGGTTAGTAAGCTCAAGTCCTTCCTGTCAAGTGGCTTAGCACTAATACAAGACAAAGATGTTATTGCAGAGATATAGGCAATGATAGAAGAAACACCAATAGAGCCACAACCAAAAAAAAAAGTTAACCAGGTTGGAAAGAAATTCAAAATAGGACGCAAGTTAAGAATGACTGAGCAGATAGGGGATTATGACATCTATTACATCATCTTAGACTTGGGTTCTGATGTCAATATTTTGATGCGACAAACTTGGGAAAGTATGGGAAATTCACGCCTGGACTGATCTCTTATCCAGTTGTGACTTTCCAATCAGGAGAAGGTACTCCCAATTGGTAGGTTGAGTCAAGTCCCTGTCAACATCGAAGGGTTGCGTAGATTTGCATATTTTGAAGGCATTAACATTGTTGATGACACGAACCCATATCCCATGTTGTTGGGAATATATTGGTACATAGACAATCAAACCATTATCAACTTCAAGAAAATGATACTCTCATTTGAGGATAATGAGATGAGGGTAGTGTCACCCATTGAACCTTTGGAAGGACAAAGATACATTGAGCCTGTCTACAATGAGGGATAGGGTGACTACCTTGACCATATCTACAATGTCACTGCCATGTAAGAAGATTACATCAATCCAATAGTGGATGGAAACCTGAGCTAGAAGAGTGCTAGTTCCTGCACATCTGACTTAGGGGAGGCTTTGGAAAACTGGAAGAACTGGTTACATGAAGTCTCTATGAGGATATGCACAAGGATTATGAGATATTTGTGATGGATGGAAAATGAGTTAAGAGAGCTACCCACCTATGAAGGTTTACCTAACCTTGCATCCTTCCTAAGTGAGTTTGAAGAACTCATTATCGAGTCGTAGTGCTTGTTTGCATTAGATCATGTGTTGAAGGCTATGCCTACCAGATGGTGGGGTACACATAAGAATTTTATAATAGAATGGCCACAATGCAGAAGGTTGATGGAAGTTAGGTTCAAGGAATAATTCGCCATCGTCAGCTATAAGTACATAGGGTTGTCGAGCCCCACTGCGCACATAAATCAGTGTTGCACTGTATTTGTAGCATATCCATGATAGGAATGGGTCCATAATTTCATACATACATTAGAAATGACACCTAGGATATGGCGTGCATCTATGGAGTTGTGACAAAGAACCCAAGATTGGGAAGGTCTCACTAGGAAGTTTATGCACACATCTGAATTTGCTAAGAGCAATCTACAGTTGATGATGCACTTCAAACAATAAAGGAAAAGATATTTTCTAAAATACTTGTCGAGGAGGCCAATGCTCACCAATGCAGTGCGACCATTCAATAATGGATGGCTTGCTACAATTTAGCTGGAGACCTAGATGATGATATGACTAACATAAACATACCAGAATCAGAAGGTACTCACAATAGAAGAAACCAGTATTTCAAGTGACCAGTTCCTTAAGTCGTTGAAGATCAAGAAAGTAAACATTGGGTCGCCAGACAACCCAAAGTTTGCCAATAGAGGAGATTATTGGGGTGAAGATACAGTCGTGAAGATCACAGACTTGCTGCATGAATATCAAGACATATTCCCTACCAACATTTTCAAAGATGAAGAGGATAGTGGGAGATCTAAGGGAGATGAAAATAGCCCTAGCACTAGATGCTAAACCCACTAAGAAGCAACCCTCCAGGTTGAATCCAAGGTATAAAGAGAAGGTAAAAGAATAATTGGATCACATGCTCGAAGCAGGAATTATTGAACCTGTTGAAGAATTAGAGTGGATCAGCCCTATAGTGATACAGGATAAGAAAACAACTAGCGAAGTCAGGATCTATGTCGACTTGAGGAAGTTGAATGATGTATGCCTACATGATCCATTCCCAACACCATTTACAGATGAAGTACTTGAAATCATCGGAGGACAAGAAATTTATTCATTCACCGATGGATTCTTGTGATATCATCAAGTCAGAATCGTGAAGGAGGATCACCACAAAATGACCTTCGTCACAGAATGGGGATGCTACTAGTATACTTTAATGCCCTTTGGACTCAAGAATGCACCTGCTATTTTTCCTAAAATAGTAGTCTCTGCTTTTAAATATTTTATTGATAAAATTAATGAGGTCTACTTTGATGATTGGACTATGTTTGGTCTAGTAAGAGACATTATTGAGAGTGTATGCATGATGCTGGCCCGATGTCTCCAGTATCAGATCGTGCTTAATTCCAAGAAGTGTATATTATGTGCACCGTTTAGTGTGTTGTTGGGTCATGTTGTGTGTCGCAATGGTATTTTGGTCGACCCATCAAAGATTGTGATTATTCTTGACTTACCACTGCCTACATCAGTCACGCAACTTAGATGAGTGTTGGGACATACAGGACATGCATCGAGCACTGCACCTATAGAAAAACTGCTAAAGAAAGACATAAAGTTTCAATGGACAACAGCTTGCCAAGAAAGCTTGGAAAAATTGAAGAACACAATGGCCACTGCACCAATACTTATTTTCCCTGACTGGAAGAAGGAGTTCCATGTGCATGTCTATGCATCCTCTATTGTGCTCAGCATAGTCTTGACACATCTAGGGGAGGGTGCACTAGACCGCCCTATTGCCTTTTCCAGCAGAAAACTATCAACAGCAGAAAAGAACTACACAATGAAAAAAAGAGAAGGGATTGCTATGTTCTATGCGCTTCAAAAGTCCAGACACTATTTGTTGGATGGGAATTTTTAGATGTACATTGACCATTCAACACTGAAATACCTAGTCAACAAGCCAGTGTTGGGGGGGGAGATCTATAGATGGATTCTCCTATTTAAATAATTTGACTTTGAGGTCATTGTTAAACCTGGTAGACTGAATGTTGGGCTATACCACCTGTCACGGATAGAAAGTGGTGAAGATCCAACCAGCCTAGAAGATAATTGTCCTGACACACAACTATTTGTGATCCACATGATGGATGATCAGAACCATGATTTTAATGCAATCATTCAATTTTTGAGCATAGGCTATGCACCTAAAGGAATGTCAACTAATCAGAAGAAATATTTGGTCTTCAAAGATGTTGACTATACATTGATCGCGGGACATCTGTTTAAGATGGGCGTTGGATGAAATACTGCTCCACTGTGTTTTTGAGTATGAAAGACCTTGGGTAATGAGCGAAGAACATGTTGGTGTATTATGAGGGAACTATGCTGGAAAAGAAATAGTGTGCAAGATATTGCAAGAGGGACTATGGTGGCCAACTGTACATATGGATACTAAGAGCTTCTGTAGGCACTATGATATCTGCCAGAGAACAGGAAAACCCTCGTGATGCGACGAGATGCCACTTGCGTCGTAGATAAACCTTCAAGCATTCAAAAAATGGGAAGTTGATTTTTTTGGACCGATTAGTCCACCAGGAAAGAGAACTGGCACACTATATTATCACTATGATAGACTATTTGACCAGATGGGTTGAAGCTATGCCTATTAAATATTGTACCACTACGGCTGTGGAAAATGTTTTGTTTGAAAACGTAGTCACCAAATTTGGCTACCCAAAAATACTACTAAGTGACCAAGGTATGCATTTTGTTAACAAAGTGACTGTTGAGCTTACTATAGAGTTTCAGGTCCAACATAAGGAGACGACACCCTATCATCCTTAAGCGAATGGAAAAACCAAATCCTTCAACAAGATTCTAGAGAATGCATTGATCAAGGTATGCAATGTGCGCCGAGATGACTGGGATAAAAACATCTCAGTTGTGCTATGGGTGTATCACACAAATTGTAAGCAACTAACAGGACACACCCCATTCGTACTAGTGTATGGAAAGGAAGTTGCCGTGCCAATGGATTACATCATGCCGATCCTGTGGATTGTTGCACTGATAGAGATGACTGACAGGGATGCTATCAAACAGAGATTGACACAGCTCATTCAGATGGAAGAGGAATGCTTCGTCGCAAGATTTCATCAAACAGTTGAGAAGTAGCGACTAAAAGCATGGCATGATCGCCATATTCAAGTTAAGCCATTCAAAGGAGGATGAATTGTGTTGTTGTATGAAAAAAAGTTTTTCAAACACTCGAGTAAGCTACATACACATTGGCTAGGTCCATATAAGATTGTGCACATCATTGATGCCGATGCCGTAAAACTACAAAGACTATATGGAACGTATGTTGCAGGTATGGTAAATGGAAGTCGCTTGAAACCATACTATGATGGTCATAACATCCCTAGCTAGAATCACATTGCAGAAAAAAAAAAAGGCAAAAAGACCTAAATTGTTATGTCGCACTTCTGCGATAAAACCAGTGAAAAGTGCAAGAAAAAGCACCAAGCGCACGAAAAAAAAAGAAGACCCGGGAAAGGTGGAAAGTAATACAAAAAGTGGAAATGACAGGCTGAATGACATTAGAGTGTGAATATCTGGTAGATATTGAGGCGACTATGATAGCTAAGAGTCATAAATTCGACAATATATGAGGAGATTGACGACGTACTTTTTGGTTGCGTCAGCCATCCTCGGCATAACTACCATAACTACTCTGATAGGTACAGCGCACAGATCGGGTAGAAGATTAAATGAAGGAATGTATTTGCCGAGAATCCCATGTGATCAATTGGACGTCAACCTTCCATTGCATGATGAATGTAGAGCCTCTGGGCGTGTAAAAATACCAGGCTTCACCATCAAGAATCCTTTTACGCATGTAGAGAGAACCAGAGCTAAGTGTTTACAAAGCCGAAGCCTATCATAGACTAAGCCAACACCCATGGTAATAGAGATCCCTAGTGAGAGTGAGCTATCTGATGCAACTGTTATCTCAGGTTTCCCAATTGACGAAGAAATTGAATCTCTTGAGGAAAAACAACCAAAACTTGACCTGATGGTGAGAACCAGAAATAAACCTGCTCCTGTGGCTACCCTTGCCAATATTCTAACCCCTGGTTCATGGCCTGTGTCGAACCCAGGTCAGAGACTACCAGATGCAGCTATAGCTGCACAACCACTTAGACACTTGAGACACAGTGGAAAGAGCGCACCTACAGAGTCATCCCATCCTGAGATGAGAAGGAAACATAAGTCTAATATCATTCCAGACAATACCAGCAAAGCGTCGATGGAGGAAGATGCGCTAGAGGATGAATCCATGGAGGAGGCCTCCCCACCATGAATAGGCCAGGGTGATGACAATGAAGATGAAAAATTCTCACATTATGTGCGACCGATGAGAGCTAATGTGGAGGAAGTGGTTCTCCCAAATAAATCCATCACAATATTACTAGCACCTCGGATCCCTAAGAATGTCCCTCTACTAATGGACATAATGCTGAAGTTTGCCAAGTTAAACTTCTAGGACTTCAACACTCGATAGCAGGAATTTTTGAAAAGAGTGAACTATATGGTCATAGCTCAAGCTAGCCCGATTGGGCCTCAGTTGATAAATCTAATGAAATGGGCTAAGGGTGTTGACCAAGAAGGGTTGATGAACTTGCTATTCATGCCGCATTCTGGCCACAACCTCCAGACCAATACATATGTAAAGCAACTCTTGGTCTGCTTCCATAGAGGGTTCCTATGGCTCGATCATCCATACCCTGTCGACGTTGAGCTCATATCAATGATCAGAGGGATTCTAAAGAAAGGCTATGACCTCGCACCATATTTGCGATAGAACAGAGATACCACCAAAATAAAGCTGAAGTATAACCTTCAGTGTGCGAAAAGGGGATTCCTGATTGGCCCTATTGATAATGTCAGTTTGTGGTTCACCACAAGGATCCTCTCTTGTAATCTGTTGCATAAGAAGAGGCTGACCCAATGTACTGGGAGAGAAATAGAGCTTTTAGAGCAGTGTGCACAAGGTATGGTTTTCAACTGGTCACAATTCTTGCTTAATGAACTGATTGATGATGCAGCGCAAGCCCGGGAGGACCCTAACCATAAATTTCACTACTCCTGGCTGCTCATCTTGGTCTCATTTACCTTATGGGCTAGTCTGCTTGATTATGAACAAATGGATGTCCCATTACCTTGCCTTGGCGCAAAGTACTAGAATTTGTGGGAAGACAAGAAAAACAAGATCCGCCAGAAGGATTGTAACATCACATTCCTTCTGCACATCGAGGCACTATGCGATGTTATCATGATAACTCACCTAGTCCAAGTTGTGATGGTGTGTAGGTACATGGACTTCATTAATTTATAGGTTGGTGCGCATAACATGATTTTGGAGCTGAAGAAGGACCTAGAGAAACAAGCGCACAATGTAGGGTTCATTATCACTAATGCTGATGTGGAAGCAATCATCCAGGAATGGCCAGATGAATGGCACAACCCACTAGCAGAGTCATTTCCCAAGGAACAAAACCAAGAGGGCCCACTAGTGGACCAAGGAAATTGCCAAGGAAACATGGAAGGCAACGATCAAGACAATCAGTCGCAAGAAGAGGAAGAAAAATATGATAATGAGGATAGGGGTGACTCTGATCACAATGACTCAAAATGCACACCTAGCCAGGAGAATAGCATGACCTAGCAACAAATGCAACAACAAGGACGGGAGCCCCCATGCAAGAAAAGGAAAGCTAGCAATATAGATAACACAGATACCTTGAACTAAGAGGATATCTGCACACTAGTAGAAGTTGTAGTTGGGGTCACCAAGGATAGACTCGTCATTTTGAAGACGCAGCAGGTAAGCATAGCTAATAAAGTTGGGAACCACCTCACTAAGATGATGGATTCCATTAATGAGGTCAAAGCCACTATTGAGGCCAAGAGATATGGAGTGGATCCTAGTGTTCCATTAGTTGTACCAAATCTAGTGTCACCGATCAAAGTACAAATCCATGGGCATGCACTGGAAATAGGGACGGAGACAAGCACATTTGATGATGTTTTCAAGGATTTTGACATGCTGCAGATCGACTTCTCCAAACTGTTATTGGGTGAAGTCTATGACTTGCAGCAGGAAGCCATGACAAAGGTACAGCTTAGGGAGAATTTCATTACCTATCAGGCAACAAAACAACAAAGGAAGGCCAAGGCACGCAAGGCCCTCCTTAAGGAAAAAGAGCAATAAATTGAGGTGTGTGAACACAGCCGTGTGGAATTAGCAGAAACCATTAAGGGAGAAGTCATAGAGTTCCCACCAGAAGTGGGCCAAGAAGGTGAGGATTCAAAAGCTAAGGTTTCCCGACTATCGTGGATTGCGGTGGAGCTGAAGAATTAGGTTGAGGAGCTTCAGGCTAGGAAGGTATCGAGCACACCTCCTGAGGTGCTTGAGGAGAGAATAAGAGTAGCGTCTGAGGCTGCTGGGAAGATCACCAAGGGAGAAACACTCTACGCAAAGGTAGTAGAAACTATTTTCACGATTCAGGAAGCGCTTCTAGAATATGTGACTATAGAAAACATAAGGGAAAGTGTGCGATAAGCAGATGAGAAAATCAACATTTCAAAGACAGAGATGAAGAAGATACCCTTTCAAGAGAAGGTTACAAATATGGAACAGATCAAACAACTGCAGCAGGAAGTCCAGGCTCTTCATGACCGAGAGCGGACTAGGGAAGTGTTGGGTGTTATAATGTCTAAATTAATCCACCTATTCTTTAATTATCAACCGAGGTTGGTACGATTAGAGTTGACACAAAATATATGCGAAGGTAGAGAGTGTCGTGTAAATATTTTAACAAACAAAAGATCAAAAGATCTTTCAAAATGAAAAACTGAGTCAAACTTCCTAAAAATCCAATTAAGTTAACTAATCAAATAATATATCTTATAACTTTGGACTGAAAAGGATATAATCAGCAACTTAATTATTCAAACAAAAAACTAAAGTGAAAGGAAGACTTAACTTATAAGCAACTAGAAAACTTAATAGATAAAACTTAATAAGCAACACTTAAAAAGAAGCAAGTAGAAAACTTAAGAAAGAAAACTTAAATAAAAGAAGCAAGTAGAAAAATTAATAAGGAAATATCTTTAGGTTCTATCCTACAAGTTCTTTCAACAATAACACAATCATAAAAAGACAACCTAAAAACATACTAAGGAAAACACTAAATCTTGCATGCAAACAAGTAAATCAATTCAAAAGGAATAGACACAAAACCATACAACCATAAGACAAAATCAGAAACAAAACTTAAGAATAACTTAAACTACATTCAAAGTAAAAGAAGTAAGGAAAATGATGAAACTTTAATAAATAATTTAAAACAACTAAACTTTAACTTAAATGTTAAACAAAACTATTATTTAACTGTTACAGACAAAGCATAATTCAAACATCAACAAAACAGAACTGAAAAAAATCTTAAAATAAATGAAAATACAAAAAAAACAGAACTAAGGGTTGAATGACAGACTGAACTGTGGGTTTGAAAGGGTGGCTGAATAACAGACTGAACAGGCTGTCTGAATGACAGGCTGCACAATAAAAATGGTAAAAACTATCCTAAATGAACTAATCTTCAGTTGAAGCCATGTAGATGTAATTCTAATGCATTGGAACAGTAAATAAAATTATTTAACAACAAATTAATCTTAAACTAACTCATGAACAAAAGGAATCATTTGCATATTAAACTAACAAATAAATTGGAAATTGACTTGGATAAATCCAAAACATGAAAGGAAATAACATAATTGAATCTATTCTAAATTCATGAAAACAACTTATTCTATATTCTTGAAAACAAAGACTGAAAGTAATGCTGGAAATGAAAATAACTGGAAACAAAATGACTAAAAGCAAATAACTAAAAACAAGATATGCACGCATCTAACTAATTAAATTCGAAATAAAACTATGTTAATGTGTTACAGAAAACAAATAAGATAGCATTTACTTTAATCTATTGGAAACAAACTAGAAATTAAACTAGACTAACTAAAATAGAAAAGAAACTAAGCTAAATAAAGAAAATGAACCTCTGGTTGATGGGGGACCCTCTCGGCAATCAAGGCTAATGCATGGCTAACTTCTACTTAAACACAATCTTCAACATCAATGCATACAGCTCTTTATTCAGATGGTGAAATAGAAATACAAAGTTCAAGAGTAAATTACAGCAAGAACTCTTCTCCTAACTCTACTAACTGATAGATTTTCTAGCTAGCTTCAGCTCTCTCATAGAGGTTGCTTTATATAATGATTTACAGGGATGAGAAAGTCAACCCTTTAGAGGTCGACTGCTCTCTAAATTTAGCTGATCTCTAAAGTTTTTAATTGTTTACAAGCCATCGCGTAGGCATCCTCCTTATTCAGCGTGAATAGTCTTCAGATGTGGCGCATGGGCTTCTCTTCAGTGTGAACGATCTTCAGAAATGGCGAACATGATCCTTCCTTATTATAGTAGGCGACTGATGGCGAATAGAGGAGAGTGTAGTGGCACATCTTCTAGAGCGTGGGTTGAATGCAATAGTCCAGTGCATGGATGGTTGATGTGGTGGTGAGTGAAGGAGAACACAGATTGGCGAACAATCTAGAACATGGATTCATCACCTAGACGCATGGATAATGGTTCATTGGTAGCTGGTTCATGTTTTAAATGGCCGAAATTAATTCTCAGCAGTGCATAATCTGATGGGAAATCTGGACGGAGTGCTGAATGGAAGGCTAGGACGTGATATGGATACATTGGGCGTCGATCTAGGGAAAACGGAGTGTCTATCTACTAGCTCACTTCAGAACTGGAGTCTACAGCAACACATCTCAACATCTGGAAAACCACCAGCGATTTTAACGTAATGGGATAAATAACGAGCTGGATGCTGAGTTGGACATGGTGTGTGAAGAGCAGGCTAAATGTGTTTTGCATATTAACTTGTCCCAAAAAGATTATAAAACCAGCAAACGATTATACAAACCAATTAATACATCAAATATGCTTTAATAATGTTACTTTTAATTGATTAAACCATAAAAATGATAATAATAAAATAATTTCATATAAACCTTAAAAACACTCATACCTGAGCTTGAATAATGATCTGCATGTCATAAAATATACAAAAGATAATAAAATATATGGTAAAATGAGTATTTTATCTGCCAAAAATGGTAACAAATCTAGGATCAACATTCCTCCAAACCAGAGAAATGCCAGGTCCCACTGAGCAAAAAGAAAGAAAAACAATTTAGGAAGAAGACGAACTAGCAGTTGCCTTCAACTTGGCAGATAAAGAAGGTAATTTAAACTTTAATTCTTTTAACCTGTAACTTTAAAAAAATATCTTTCATGTCACACATTGTATGAAAATTAAAAATGACTTTATTGGATTTTTCAACATTCTTAAATAAACAGTTTTCAGGTTTAAAATAATTTTATCATTTATAAGGTTTTGAAATTAATTCAACCATGTCCAAAGTAAAACTTTGGACAGGTTGGGCAAAAACATAAATCGCATATTGAATAGAAATAAGATTAATTGTTTTCATGCACAATTAATTGGATAAAATGATAGGATTAATAATAATAAAATGATATGGAAGTAAAAACTATTTGCTTAAAAATAAAATCTGGTTAGCAAATTTTAGTCACCATTTTTACTCAGGTTGCTATTTGATATTTCATTTTCCTTCATTAGATTCTTCATATGGTAAGACCATATTGAATTTTGTTGTAAAATATGCTTCAAGCTATAACCAAATTCCATTGTTTATATTCCTGAAAATACTTATCATTTGTTAGAGATAAACAGATTTATCAAAAATAAAAATAATCTAATTTTTCAAATCAAATCCCTCTTCCCCCAAACCAAAGAGATGGTGTTTCCTCAAGCCATACAGAGAGAAGAAATGATTGTTCCAAAAAAATAGAAAGAATGCGAGCATGTTGTTAATTCGTTGTAAGGAAAACTAACTAGAAAATGGAAATGGTTAAAAAAAATATATATTTATGAAAAATAAAATAGTGCTTAGAAAGACCATGTAAAATGAGAATAATATAATTAAATGAATACCATAGGGAAAAACTAGTCATCCATGCCTCATTGTAAAGATATCTTTCAAGTGTGCCTCGGATTGTGTGAGATTTATAGCTATAGCTCCCATTTCTAAGATAATGACATCTTAGATATATGTGTAATTAGATGATCGGGGCAAAATCAACTTAGATCCATTCTCAAATGACATTCTAAACAATTGGCCATGACATAAATTTTTTTGAAAAAAAAATCATATATTATCACTATTTGATGAACTATGTGTATAGTGGTGTATTAACAAGATCTCATTTAGTAGATATTGCCTCGCTACCAGTAGGCCTGTTCAGTACCCCGATGATTTATCTTAGTACCATGCAAGCATAGCCTCACTTCCAGGGAGCCTGTTCAGTACCCCGATGGGTTTACTTGCATTTATCGAGCTTCATGTTATAAGGTTTTTACTTAGCATTGACCCACTGCCAGCAAGCTTGTTCAGTACCATGGAGGGTTTTCCTTATATAATGATATTGAAGATATGGAAGTCGATTGGTACTAGAGCGTGTCTAGTCCTGCTAAACACATAATTCAATTTTTTCAAAATAAAGTTATAAGTAATTTCATAATGACCATACTCATAAAACATGTCAAAAGAGAATAACTAAAAGTTGTTCTTTAACGTAACAGTCCTTATTCTTTATAAAGTAAAGTAATGTTCCCCACAGATAAAAATTCCACTTAATTTCGAGTTATCACCAAAATAATCAAGAGACAAGTTTTGATAACAATTATAGGATGAACTAGTAATTCATAGGTAGAAATAAGAATGTGAAAAATATGATAATGAAAGTGGTTCTTATCAAGAAAATGTTTAAAAGAATAAATCAGAAATATACATGTAACTACTTCGCATGGACCCATCCAATGGGTAGTTAATTTCCCTTTAAAAATTTTAAACCATGAATCAAACAATAGTGCCCAATCTCCAGTATTAAACTACTTTTTCTTAATAAATTTATCATGCCATGTTTTTTGTTGATTATGTATTAACATTGTTCTTTGAAGTGCATCTTCCCTAATTTCATCTAACTCATTAATTTGTAATATTCGTTGTTTCTATGCTTCATCCAAATCCATGCCTAATTATGCACATCTTCTAGAGTGTGGGTTGAATGAAATAGTCCAGTGCATGGATGGTTGATGTGGTGGCGAGTGAAGGAGAACGCAGGCTGGTGAACAATCTAGAACATGGCTTCATCACTCAAATGCGTGGATAATGGTTTTTTGGTAGCTGGTTCACGTTTTAAATGGCTAGAATTAATTCTTATAATCACGCAGTCTGATGGGTGATCTGGATGGAGTGTTGAATGAAATCCTGGGACGTGAGCTGGATACGCTAGGTATCGATCTAGGGAGAACGTAGTGTCTATCTGACAGCGTGCTTCAGAACTGGATTCTACAACAACACATCTCAACATCTGGAAAACCACCAACGAGTTTAATGCAATGGGTTGAATGACGAGATGGACGTCGAGTTGGACATGCTATGCGAAAAGAAGGCTAAATTCATTTTGCATATTAACTTGGCCCAAAAATATTATAAAACCTACAAATGATTATACAAACCAATTAATACATCAAATATGCTTTACTAATGTTATTTTTAATTGATTAAACCATAAAAAAATGATAATAATAAAATAATTTCATATAAACCTTAAAAACATTTATACCTGAGGTTGAATAATGATCTGCGTGTCATAAAATATACAAAAGATAATAAAATATATGGTTAAATGAGTAATGATTATCTACAAAAAATGGTAACAAATCTAGGATCAACAGGAAGCCGAGGTGGAGACACACCAGTTGAAAGCCGCGTGGCTCATGGGCCTTATTCAACCTATGCAACAGAATCTTCAGTAAATAGTGCAATCACTAGTGGAAGAACCATCGAAACATATCAGTTTCGATCGTGTAGAGAAGTTGGACACACAGGAAAAGGAATTCATAGTGGAAGTTGCTAAAGTGTAACTACTGGTGAAGGAATTCCAGGACAAGGTTGGTCCTCCCGCGCAGTCCGAGCCTGCACCAGAAGCTTAAGTTTTGGGGAAAAACATGAATTTTTACGGCAAACTATTTTTATGGAGAAGTCCCTTTTTGCTTAGTGGCTCAGGACAAGCCACATGTGAGTGTTGGGGGCTTGTTGGGCCAGTTAAAGGGCCAGGAAAAATTCACAAGGATAAATCAGAAGCACAAGCAAAAGAGGAAAAGTATGCGCGTGACAGGGTAAAAACAAGTCAAGAAGAGAATTAAGGAACCCATGCAAGAAGAAAAAACATGCGCGCGAAAGAGGAAAGGCAGGTTAAGGATGGAAATAATTTGTGACAAGGATAGCTGTGAGGAGGATAGCTGCAACAAGGAAGGCAGATTTGAGTCAGCAAAAGAGGAAGATAGAAGAGTTAAAGATGGATACGTGGAAGTCAAGGAAGACTGCAGAAAGATGAACCAACAGAATAATGAAGGACAATTTTTGCGTGTAGTTATGACTAGTACAGACAAGCTAAAAGACATTTTTGTGGCTAGTTAAAGTGTTGTTAGTTTCTTCCAGGACTTTCACGAATAGGTATGGGATGACATTTATGTAACAGAGATATTTTTTTAAGTTGTTGATTCTATAATAACTGAGTTGTACTCAGTTGACCCTATTTGGTCTCGTAGATACTATAAGTAGAAAAAACCCATTTTGTATAAGGGTTAAAAAGGTTATGTAAGTTCAGTAAGTTGGCTGGATAGTAGAAGTAGAAGGCTCTTAAGCCATGGATATTGCAACTGTGTGCACAGATCACTAGTAGAAGAGTAATCTGCAGTTGAGTGTGTAGATAGTAAAGTAGAAGATTCGATCCAGGCTATGTGCAGATCAGTAGGAGTAGATAGGAGAATAAACCAGAGAGCATGAGAGTAAGAATATTGATTCAGAAAGACATATCTTAAGAACAGTCTACAAGTTGCAGACTGCAAGGTGCTCTATCCATTTCTCATGCTAGATGAAGAGCACCTTGGTGTTTTTTCCCATATGGGTTTCCACGTTATTTCTCGTATTATATGGATGAATGTTGTTGAATGGTGAATGTTTATATGAATACTTGCTTACTTTGCATTATTACAGTTACTATTGAATGTATGTTGCAATCTGGTTTATTGGTACAATAGTGAATATCTTAAGGTTGGTTGGAATGGTATGTATGAGTTCATGGTTAAACTATTAAGTAAAAGTGTATTCACACACTGTCTGTTGAGTATAAGGAATCATCCTACGTCGCACCATTACACCAGTTGTAGAGTCGTAAGGATGAGATTGTGTCACGCACAAGCCGCAATTCCTCATTGTGTTGTTGTCATGCAGTAGTAAAAATCCATCCTATTTCCTTTGTTGAGTGCCTTGGCCACACTCCAAAGGACTATAATCCCTCTCCAACAGCAAAAACATGGTTCTGGTAGTTACCCATTAAGATATCTCGGGTGAGACTGCACCTGCTTCGTAGGCGTTTCCAGCTGAGCTTGCGTTGTCGAGCCAATGTCTTTTGGTGTCATGTTGGTATTATGCTGTTATTGAACCATGGGTCAATACAGGAAGTAGAAAGAGGCCAACATAAACATCCAGAACTTATGAGACACAACTAGATGGTAAAATAACACACAAGACATTTGTATCTTACCTTTCTCCCCCTCGATTTCTAGATGACATGGCGGGGCAAGTGGATGGATGTCATTATCTAAGGAAGGACTTTTAGTAGAACTTCAACATTTGATAAAGGTTAGCTTCATCATTTGATAAAGGAATCACTTGATAAAATGGATGTCAACTTGCTCGGTTGGTTTGTGCATTGATTACATGATGGAATGGGAGTAGCTCCTCATTAATTACTCAATTTTACACAAGAATATAAATGTCGATATCCTTATTTCTGGTCCAAGTTCTCCCCTCATTTTTATTTCCCAAACTTGAGATAGTGTATGAACCTGGAGGCATTCCGATAACTGGTAAATTCAACAAATAAAATGTGGTAAAATGATTTGGATTTCCTTATTGGTTGGGCGCACAAACAAACCACCAAATAAGTAACCCAAAACGTACTGCAATAACCAACCATTGGTGGGATGAAGACAATACGTGACTGCAACGAGACACTAAGGAACCTCCTCTCAAAGCTCCTGAAGCTCCAGAATGATTTCTTATAACCTTAATTCCACCACTAAACCATAATACTTAGCCGACACTAAGATGAAATCCATCCTTAGTTTGGTAAAATAATATGTTGGGAGCATGCGTCCGGATATGCCTTTGGAGGTCGAGAACTAGTCCCAAGCATGGATTCAGTATTTTTTCTGCTGGTTTACCCAATTGTTCCAGCAACTCCTGGCACTCTTTATCTCTTAGTTAAAGCATAACTAACAGTCCAACAACACCTTCTAACCCACAAAAATATTACTTCTACCATCGACAATAAATAGGGAAATAATAAGATTCTTAAACCACATCACTGTCTAGAATCAAAACGACACTTGAAAAGTTGTTACTTCAAAAAAATATTGATCTATATTATTTTTTTCTATGACCATATCAATTCCAGTTCCATCTATAATGCCAACCAACGTGCACCAAGATAAAATGAACAAGTTGTAGGAAATGCACCCTTATACCTTTCAAGTTTAGGTTGAATCAAGGCATGAACATTGAATTTGATTCTAATACCCATGTATACTCCATCTACACTAGATACTCAGACTACACCAACTACTCAGGATACACCAGCTATCATTTGACATTCTAAAATGACCTATAGCTACAACTTTGGCACATAAATGATTTTCTTATTCCTAAAATGGGCCATTTCTGGAAGTTTCTCTAATTCCAATTCCAATCCCTTCTAAATTCAACTCTAATAATTTACAATAATTGAAATCTTATGATGTAGTTACACTTCCATATCCAGTATCCATATTAAGGCATCCATGTTGCGTATGTATTCTATTTTAGTGTAAAATCTTTCCTTTCTGAAATATCATTTGATTTATTGTTGATCTCCGGTCTTTTGAGCCACGAAGGGTGTACCCTACACCAACTACCTTCATCTGGAATTTTGGTTTTTTGACCCACATCTACCACAATGGGGTGTTATCAACGCTCTACTTTTCCATCCCACCATGCACCAATAGCGAGTGAGCTATTGTATTACTGGAACATCTCTACGATCAAGCAATATCCTGATTTATATTTCGAAATTAATTAATTTTTCCTGATTGCGATCAAGAAATCAGATTATGGAGGCCAAAGTCAAAATATGTAACTCTATAACTAGCCTACACAAATTATTTATCTTATCCAAGGTGCACAACATATTTGTGAATTTGTTACAACAACATAGATCAATCCCTAGTGCCTTCCCTTATATCTGTCAGGATAACATTATATTAATATCTAGCTATTTTTTACCTAGGAAGACCAGGATACTATTTTATTCCCTCAATCTATCTTATGAGTAAGTGGCACAAATTTTTCCAACTATTATCTATAGTTACATATTTTAGAATAGTGAAGAGAATCTTATCTTTTATTTAACTCATTAATTCAGACCTATGCAGATCTGTACCACCAGAAAATGACTCCATCAAATTATAGCAAGTCATTTTAAACAAAAACTCAAGCTTATTAAAGATTTCATTGAACATATATTATGAAACTGAAAAAATAACTTTAGCATCCACTAATTACCTTGTGCAATATATTTCTATTATATAAAAAAACATGATCTACATTATGTCATCAACGCTAACTCAATTTAGGGTATACAATTGATATGAGAGAAGTCTGAAATAATGAACCCTAACTCAATTTACTGGCATATATATAGCTCCCATGAAAGAAGTAATACTAACTCAATTTACTATATATAACTGCAATGAGAGAAGTCTAAAATAATCAACCACAACTCAATTTACTGACCTGTATATAACTGGGATGAAAGAAGTCTAAAAAAGCTAGATGCTCCAATGGTCTCTCAATCTCAATCTGCCTCTCTCTTTCAACCCTAATATTTAATAAATCAAGAATTGCTTTCCTTCCTTGCATCCTTAATGCAACTACCCTATGTAACACACCATTTTTATATAATAATTCTTTACATATAAAATATGGGTTCAATTCCTCATTTTAGATCAAATATGGAGGGAAAAATAACTATTCAAAACCTCCATTAATAAAAATGGAAGCAAAGAAAGGTTTCCACACAATTTTTACGGGGGTATGTAACCATATTCTCATTTTAAACCAAATATGGAGGTATAAATAGCTATAAGTCCCCATTTACAAAAAAATAGGGGACAATGGAAGGATTGAACATGAATTTCACTAGAAAGTGGGGCGAAGTAAAGATTGAATAGAAATTGGGGACAAAAGTAGGTTTTGAGGTAAATTTGAAAAGGCTAAGAATTATTTTTTTCTCTTCCTAATTAATCAGGAAGGGCTATTTGTTTTTCTTAATTATTTAGTTAGTAAATATTGGGTGAATGTAATAAATTTAAGAAGAAAAAAAATCCATATTAATATTTTCCTAGTAAATATTTATAACCCCTTTAAATTCACCCATGGGCTAAACTTCACCCCTAAAATTATCCCTGGTCCAATGGATAAGCAAAATCTCTCCAAAATTCCAAAGGCCAATTAAAAATGATCAAAATCTATTCTCCTCCCTCATGAAATCCTTTTATCGACTTCATGAGGCCTCCTAAGGTCTAATTTCCCTCCATGGGCTTCCTCCAACTCATCTTAGTGGTTTAGTAACTCTCATGACACTTGTCTTTCTCTTCATGCTCCAATTATTTCCCCAATTCGAATGGTTTCCTCTAACTCCCAAATTCAAAGACTTGGTGGCTATTTTTAGCTCTATCATGTCATATTTGTCATATGTCAGCAATCAGGTCTGAATTTGGCATACTTGTCATAGAATATTCCATCATTTGTTGTCATAGAGTGCATAGAATCTCCTTTCAAGTGGCACACCTTGTCTTCTAGTCTCTTCCTCTTCGATGGGATTTACTCTCCTTTACCAATTTGAATTCCTTGGCTCATTATATGATCTTTAACACCACGTCACCATCCAATAATATTACATTACCCATGTGTTCAAATTTGGATGAATATCATGCCAAGTGTGCGGGGAATCTAGTCACCCAAAGGATCCACAAGATTCCAAGTGTCTTCATGAACCCATGCCACCTTATTTTCTTATCATTTATCATTTATGTGACCCATTTAAATGTGAATATGTTAAAGTATATTCCTTTTGGGTCTGATAGCCCCTTATTACAAAACTTATGTCTCCATCTCAACTTAGGAAACCAGTAGGTTGGTGAAACATTATTTGCAAATAGTCTTATTTGGAAATTATTTAATTGAGGACATGACAAGAAGTGGCCTGATAAAATAGCCCAGGAGGGGTGAACTTCGTTATCAGTTGTTGTCTTCATTTTATGGTTTGCATATCTATTTTATTTGCTTATGTTATTGATTTAAGCATTAAAATTTTCATCTTTTAAGACTGATTATGAATAATTAACATATAAATTTCACATGCAAATTAATGGTTAAAAAGGATCCTGAATATTTTCAGATCAAGTTTGGTATCAGAGAATATTAACCATTTCATTTTGAGTTTATGTTAACAACATCCGGGCTAAACAAAAGTGAGGGTATACTTGAATCTTTTAATCCAGAGATTGGATGTGCGAATCGAAGAGAGAAAATGGAACATGAAGACTACCGAGGAGAAGATGAGAAGGCATTCTGTAAGGATTTCTATCATATGGTAGATATATTAGAAAGGTTATTTGCATATTATCAAGAGATATTGTAAAATAAGAAAATGAAGAAGGAGCAATCAAATGACAATGCTTGGGGAAAAGGAAAAGGCCATTCTAAACCTTCTTCTCCGTCTTCTTCTTCTTATTCTGAAAGCTCCAGTGCTGCTTCTGCAACTCCAAAGAAACAATGTGAGAAGGATAAGTATGATTTACCTTATTTAAAACTTGATATTATGTTTGAATTTACCACATATAATGGTGAAATTAATGCATAAAACTAAATGACAGATTGAGGTGTATTGCAGGATACAGAAGCTTGAAAATGATAAAGCAAAGATCCAGTTGGATAGATTCTGCCTTGGAGGTACCACACTCATCTAGTGGGAAAGTAAAACGTAGGAATACCTCCTTACAAAAGGTAAAATTATTTCTTCCTGGTATGAATTTACTCCTGCATTAAAAAAAGAAATTTTATCCATTAGTCTACATACAGCAAGCCATGATGGATTGGCAAAAATTAAGGCAAGCTAAAGGTCAAAATGTACAAGAGTACAATCAAGAATTTATAAAAAGAGCTTTGATTTTTGGCATACCTCTTTATACTCAAGAAACTCTTCTCATGTTTATTGGAGGATTACATAGTTATTTGCACCATACAATACTTATGTTTAATCCTACTAACCTTGAAAAGGTATGTGTGCAAGATACAGACAATGAGTCAAAAGGGAAGAGTATTCATGATGGTCCTTTAGCTAAATCTACCTTAGTACCATGGCCTTACACCTAGGAGGCATGATGTTCCACATGATCTTGGAATCCACAACATCTTCACCAAGTCCATCACCAAGAAGTTGTTCTTTCATCTCATTCAATTGAATAAGATGACCCATTAAATAAATTTTTGATCATCTTTGTCATGTCCATTTTTTAGGGGAGGTTTTGTTCCATGAGGTTTTCCTCCTTACCTCAGTTACATGGACTAATAAAATTTTGTTGCAAAAGGTGACTTGTGCCTTAGTAGCCAAGGCCTTGATAAATCATGTGGTATATGTTGTCCTAAGTTAGGCTTAAGGGGGGGTGTTAGAGAAATTAATATACCTTAGTACCGTGGTATTACACCTAGGAGGAATTTTCATTTTCCTTTTTCTTATGTTATATTATCCTACTTAGGTTATACTGATAAATATTGGTCAAATAGGTGTTTCTGGATCACTAACTCACAGCTGAGGTGCTCCAATTTGATCACCTTGATAGTTGAGGCACTCTAGTTTGATCATCCTATCATCCCACATTCATGCATTGATTATAAACCACTTATTCTTTAACTAGGGGTGCTATTGCGTGAATGTGGTTGTTTTGTGGTCTTCTTGGTCATTTATTGGCTCCTAGAGACTCTCTCACTCACACATGTGTACACCCATGCCTTTCATGCCTGCATTTATGCCTCCTTGTATGTTCACACATGTATTAGTGAATGTTTGGTTAGGTTTGGGATCCTATTGGTCAACCTATATCAAATCCTAGCTTGACACTTATATGCATCCACATGGCCTCCAAGGTCTCACGAATTTTCCCCAATTTATTATAAATATGTACTATACACATATGCAATATGTACACTAATACAAATATTATTTATTGGCACCATTCATATTTTTTATTTCATTCTCTTTTGTTGTTCTCTTGCATATTTTTTCAAATACTTTGATTGTGAATATTTCTCTAGCTCCTAGATATCATTGTGAAGAAATTCTCACACTTCCTGGTATGAATTTCCTGCTGTGTTAAAAAAATAAAATTATCCATTAGTATACATACAACAAGCCATGATGGATTAGAAAAACTTAAGTCAAGGTAAAGGTCAGAATGTACAAGAGTACAATCAAGAATTTAGAAAAAGAGCTTTGATTTTGGGCATACCTCTTTATACTCGGGAAAATCTTCTTAAGTTTATTGGAGGATTACATAGTTATTTTCATCATACAATACTTATGTTTAATCCTACTAACCTTGATGAGGTATGTGTGCAAGTATGCACATTGAGTCACAAGGGAAGAGTGTTCATGATTTTCCTTCAGCTAAATCTAGCTAGGCAATAGAAGGAAAGGCAAAATGAAAGGCAAGCATATAGCTACCATGAAGAAAGGGGATACAATTATTTCATGTTTTCATTTCCAAACAGATGGGCATCAGTGAAGAACATTGTTGGAAGCTACATCTAGAACTGAAACCGAAGTGGTTCAACGATCGGAAGGGGAAGCAAAAATCCATGATTATCGTTGAGGAGTCAATACCTTGGATCATATTCCGAGGACTAAACAAAGATAATGACCATAGGTGTGAAAGGTAAATCTATTGTTCTTAATGATTCTACCACTGGTCCTTCATGTGCTTCTACTTCCAAATATCATGTCAGTTATAAGGATAAAAAGAGGAATGCATTGTTTCATATAAGGGTGATTACGAAACAAACTAAGATCGACACACTCATTGATAGTGGATACCAAGATAATTTATTTCCAAAAGAAGTAGTTAAGCAATTGGGATTAACAACAAAACCACAAAAGAGACTTTATCCATTAGGCTGGGTATACAAAGGTAAAAGATTACAAGTAACAAAATAGTGTGATCTAAAGTTTGTATATGAGGTTGAATTTGATGGGGTTCCACTATATGTATGTGGAATTGTGTTGGGTAGTCTATACTTATATGATCGAAAGGAAATATTCTATAAAGAACATAATTAATATCACTTGTGTAAGGAAGGAATTGAGCACATAGTGCATTCACATACATTTAAAAATGAAAAAGATTTGGGCACTACACAACAATTAAAAAGGGTTGTTAATGCAAGTCAGAATTTGGCACTTATGTCTATGCAATGTTAGGAGAAAAAGAATCATGAGCATGAAAAGGAAGTGTCATTTCACTACAATGCACTTGTTATGGTTGATATTATTTCTATGGTAAAAAACCAACATGATATGGGTACAATCTCTTTCAAATGTTCAATGTTTCTATTCATCTTATTACTGATTAGAAGTATATGGTTTTTTCCTACAATATTGAATGAAGATTTTATGGAAAAAGGGATTAATGTACTTAACAATGTCAGTGAAGTGTTGATTGTTGTTATGCTGAGTCAAATGTACAAGTTATAGTAATAATGGACATGTGATACAGGAAAAGTGAGATGAACATGTCCTCACTTGAATTCTGAATGATTCGTTGGTGGCCCAAAAGCTTCCTAGTGGGAAGGTTTGATCTAGGAGGATCATCTCATTGTCGATAAACTTTTAAAGTACTCAAAGTGTATATTACAACATACAAGGTGAAATATCTCATAAAGATATTTCCAACAACGCTTGTTTCAAGGAAAAATACCTTTAGATGTAGAAGTTATCAGTGTTTGAAGTTTTGACAGTTTTGGTTAAATTGGTAGAAAAAATGGGTTTGGTACAAAAAATTATAAAAATATTTGGGATTCCATGCAATTCAACCCCTTGAACTCCAAGATCTCTCAATACCTTAACCCATTCGTCCTAACCAACTCACCCACATGTGTTCATTGTAAACTATAGAACACAACCGGTATATAAATTTAAGCAACGTCTTATTTGGAAAAAGTTGGGTGGGGGCGAGGGCTAAGCCCTCGACCCATATGGCCAACACCGAGGCCTTGTTCATATTCCATATACCAACCATTTCTGCCAACACAAATCCAAGCCTTATCATATATAGTTAAGCCAACATCAAAACTATATACCAATGCCACTACATGTTAACAAAACCATGTATTTGGGAGAGTTCTGCGGGCTTGAGCCTGATCCCTCCTTCCCTCATGGACAACACTTTAACTAACATGCCAAAAATTCATCATGTGAAGGGATCTCGTGGGAATTGGATAATATTTACCACGCATATTTTGGGACTAAAATGGGCACGTGGCCCCCTTGCTCATGCACCAAAAGTAACCCAAAAAACCACTATAAAATCGTATTTTGTGCACAGATTTCAATGCGGTGGAGACCATGGTTTTGGCATGTATTCTGAGAAAGTGAACAAATATTATTGTACAGTTCCCAAGGAGGTATTGGCATTCTTCTCAAGGAGATATTGGCACACTTCCCAAGGTGTTTTGCACACTTCCCAAGGAGGTTTTGCATGATTCCCAAGGTGATTTTGAATGATTCCCAAGGAGGTTTATGGACTTAGTTCAAGTTAGTTTTGGAAAGGATCTCAAGTTCGAATCCATGCACACTCCATATAGTTTGTCATTTTTGCATAATTTGTGTCTTGAATTGCATGCTAGAGGAGGCCACAAGCAAAGATATTTGAGTTTATACTCATTTTACTTGATTTTTAGAGAGGAACGCATTGGTGCAGTTTGTCTGTGCATTTGAATCATAGATTTTAGAAGTGTTTCCAGAACATTCATTTTGTAATCTTGAAGATTTAATAAGATCTAACTTCTCATTGGAAGTGGCCCAGAGATGTAGCCTAGGAGGGGTGAACTCTGTTATCAGTTGTTGTCTTTATTTTATGGTTTGCATATCTCTTTTATTTTCTTATGTGATTGATTTAAGTATTAAATTTTTCATCTTATAAGCTTGTTTATGAGTAATTAAAATATAAATTTCACATTCAAATTAATGGTTAAAAAAAATCCTGAGGATGCTCATACCATATTTTTCAACCTAGTTTGGAACAGTAAATTCAGATCTAATGGAGAAATTTTTCTAGGATTGGAGAGCACATATTTTGTTCTAGCTGGAGAAGACTTCATTGGAGAATAGAAGAACATACCATGTGAATCATGAAGATTTCTTTATGCATAATCATTGTGAAAGAGGCAGTTGGTAACTTGGTACAGTAGACAATTTGATAGCTGATAGGAGTAACTTGAAAAGTGGACAATGACAGAGAAGAGGAAAATTGATAGTGACATTGGACAAAAGGATTATGGTACAGATTGATGCATGGATGGATATGTGATATGATAGAGTACAAATAATTAAACAAAGACTTGAAATGACTTGAGCAGCATTCCACTACTAACTTAACATGTGCACAAGCAAACCTATGATGAGAAGACAAATGGTAGTGGAAAATATTTTTGATTAAGTAGAACTTTGATCTCGACATGATGTCCCTGAACAAATCCTTATTGTCATGAGAAGAATTCCTTGATGAATTAGAATGAAAGCTTGTAAGATAATTGAGCATAGTAATTAAGGACTACATTTGGCATGAACAGTTTGTAGTAAACATATTTGATAGCTCTGTATGATTGGGTGAAACTTGTTAAAGTCTTGGAGAAAAGGTTTGGAAAAATTATGATTGGTATGTATGATTGTTTTGTATATTTCATTATTTCTTGAATTTTAGGAACATGTCAGGATTACTAGAATGTATATGATAGAATTATCGAATTAGAACAAAGATAATATTGACAAGATACTGGGAAGTTATAGGCCCACTCATAAACATTAGCTATTTGAGTACTAGGTTATTGAAGATTTGCTTTTTTGAAAAGAAGTTGGTACTTGGAAGGGTTGTCCAAGTATTATTAGAGAGTGATAGTACTTGGCTTGGCAACAGTTAATGTGAGAGTCATAATTGATATGACATGACATTGACACAAGTGTACTAGACATAGATGCACCTGATAGCATTGTTTTGACATGGTGTGACAGTGAAAGCATAATGATTATGACAGTGACAGGTTGATGACATGATAGTGAGAAGAGGATTGATTTATCACAAGTGAAAGTGATTTAAAGATGATTATTTCACCCTGAGGTTTGGATACCTCAACCTTTCTTATTTGGAGCTAAGAAAACTAGGTTGGGTTCTGTATTTAGAGTTGGTTCTCTTTATTTTAGTTGGTGCTGATTGTAATCACAAAGATTGAAGTCTTCCATGTACAATACATAAAACAAGTTTACCAAACAAATGTTGGGTCTTCTTGTGTTGTGTTTTTTCTTATGATTCATTATTGATTAATTGATAGATGCTTATGTAATGATGATATACTTAGTAGCATAATGCATTGATGAACTCTTCTAATCTGATAGAAGGTGAAAAGGTTTTAAATTGTCATCACATTGATTCATCCCCATCTCAGTGTGACCATTGTGTCCAACAGTTTCTTCATATTTATAGATTATAGATGTTTGGTCCTTTACATGCAGAAGACACTTGGACTCAATTTTCATTACATGGATCCACCTCTTATACAAACCTCGACTCACCATATCACTTCCCTTTTTATGATGCTCCCTTCTTCTCAAGGCACCAAGAGACAAGAGGATAGATACCATGGACCCGATCCTTGATCAACATGGCTTCGAAGGACTTTACACACTCCAAAGAGTCCCCCATGGCATCAAAATTCCAGTTATTACACTATTAATTAGTTATATCATCTACAATCCAGAGACATACCTCTTCCACTCAAAAAACACAATACGTTGTCTAGTTCCCATTTTGATGCTTCCTTTTAGAGTCATATATCTTGATATTTTTCCTTTTGGCCTTAGATTATAGGAGAGATAAATATAGCATATTTAGACATATGCTTCATTTCTTGTTGCTTATGTTCCTAGATATTGGATCTTCTTGTATTATACATAAATATAATAGAGGGGCCTCCTACTCTAGAGTGTAATGTATCTAAGGAATGTTTAGGTACACTTACTCAAGAAGAAGATAAACTTAATGTTCAATTCATCAAAACAACAAAATATATGCGTTAAAATGAGCATAAAATTGATTGAAATGACTCTGATGCAGAATGAGGACTTTCTCAATTACACAAGGCTCGGGGATTTGTTTTGCATGGTAAATTGCAAGTCTGCAAATATATATCATATGTACAAAAGAACAGAATTCTTAGAATAGAGTCAGAGGAGTGCTTGATCTCACGAATCCTATGCACAATGTATTGGGACATTTGAGGTTTCACGCATCATCGAGGATGAAGGATAATTCCAGTCTACTGGAAATACCAACATATGAAAACTATATATTTTATCTTATTAAGGTTCAAATCCATAGGTTTAGGGACAAATGGAGTTGATTTGGAAATCAAATAAACAAGACTATTATCAGGACAACTCGTCTAATTGAGATTTAGAGTTTTCCAAACATAGGCAAAGGGTTTTGAACTATGGTTTTAATACTTAGAGTGGCTTGAGGGATGTGTTAAGGACCTAAAAATTTGACAAATTCAAAGTTGGGCTTACATTCTACTTCTAGCATCACCTACTGCAAAAATAGTCAATAATAAAAGCACAAAGAGCTAGTCGTGGCTAAGGAGAACCACAAACTATTTCAGAAGCTCCAAAAGTTAAAATTGGACATATATAAATTATTTATTACATCATAAATATAATAATTTGGGTTCTTCATTAAATTTACAGTAGCATATTGAATGTCACGGATCCAAATATTCAAGAGAGCTGAAATTCTGAATTTTTACTTCTAGGAACTAAATCCATCAAGGGGAGAAAGTAATATGGGATAGAAGTGATGGATATGAACTAGAGGTTGAGGAATAGTATTATATGGCTCAATAATACCATTGTATCAGATGATAACTCCCACAGATAGGGGATAACCACTCAATTGATTTAGGCTAGCTAGAAACTCCACCTCAAATATTACAACTTCTTTTCTTCAACTTAGCAGGCTTGAATACTTCGTAGAAATGGTTGATCAAATGTGCAACTCATATTTATATGGCTACACATAATTCTCTCTAATCATAGATAAAAAAAACTAGAAAAATACTATCGAGCACATCTCCCAGATTTGTCTTGGTCACATCTCCAAGACCTAGATAAGCATCAAAGCTACTCATTCACAAAACAAGAATTCCAAAAGATGTGACAGGGATGAACTATAATTAATTTATAGGAAATATAGATTCATTCTCAAGATTCCTTGACCAAAGCACCCTCATAATATGAATGGAAACTTGCTTGATTTCTCATCCTTTCTTCCATTCCTTTCTAACTGACATGCCATTTTCTCCCTTTGGAAACTATGTGCTCCTTGTTTCCTTCTTTTGAGAATGGCATGCTTTTCTTTGTTTTGGAAACTGTGCACTCCTTGCTTTCCTAAAGTTGCATTCTTTTCATGCTAACAACTTTTCTTGTACTTGTCTGATTTGCACTTTATTTTTTGGCTGGCAACTTTTTATGTTGCTTTCTATCTTTTTCCTACCTTTTTGGATCTTTGTTTATTTTTCCCCAGTTTTCAACTAGTGTGACAACCCGTTGGTTTCACAAGGCCTCATGTTCCCACCTTATCCACCTATCACATCCACTAATGTAAAAAGTTAAATATATTCATAATAAAGATAATTGAAACATGAAATCTTTATCCTAAATCTAAAAAGTGCATACAAGGATATTTACTATGTATCAAAACTAACCCCCCTTTTCAATTATTCTAGTTCTCCACTAGGAACCAAGGGTTCTCAAGGGATAGGGTTTTATTTCATGGTGTTATCAATAAAATGGGGACATTACATAGAGTATAAATATTGTTTCCACATGTTTTAGACTAGATCCACATTTTTTCTTTTTTTTCTTTTTTTTCTTTTTGCATACTATTTTCCATAGGAGTTGCTTTGTCAGTCCCACTTTGTATTGACATCATTATGCCTAATAGTCCCTTTGACAAACTTTACTAATGCTTTGTTGGACATATTTTATCTTATTTGTTCTCTATGTGATACTCCAATAATTTTATCTTTTCCTCTCAAGGATGATGTTATGGATGGAGGATGATAGCCATAAAGTGCCATAATAGAGACTTTTTTAATGAAGTATGGAAGGGCATGTTGTACCACCATTTTATCAATATAAATCTCTTGAACCATTGTATTCTTTAATTAAATACAAAGCAATGAATATGCCCTTCTAGAAATTTAGTCACAATCTTAGTTTCCCAATTAGATTAAGGATGGTAAGAGTTTCGATACAATAGAGTGCCCAAAAATGAAAATAGTTCAATCAAGAAATTACCATTGAAAATTGGATATGTATCGCTTACAATAATATTGGGGATTCCTTGTATATTTTGAATTATTTCCACGAATTTTATAGCTATTGTACTTTATTTAAAAGGATGAGAAAGAGAGAAAAGATGTGCATACTTTGTGAGTCAATCCATAATAACCATCATGGAATTATTTCCTACAAACTTTTGTAGAGAAATGATAAACTCCATTGAGAACTCATCCCAACAATGAATTGGTATGAATCATTTTTGTAGAATACTTGGGGTCTTTATTGTCTCTCCCTTATTATGTTGGAAAACAAAAAAGAATACCAAAACAAATTGAACATCGATTTTAATACCTTCCTAGAAAAAAATACTTCTTGATCATGTGGTAAGTTTTCAAGAACCATGAATGTCCTCTTATAGGATAAGTGTGACATTCCAAAAGGGCATTCTATTTGAGTTCGGGATTATAACATAAATATAGGTGATCCTAATACCATAGTGATGTTGGAACGTGTAATGATGATTAGTGTGATGTTTTTGGAAGTCTATTGGTGTCTATGTGAGATGGTATGATGTCCTAACCAAGGAAAGTAGGCATAAAATACTTCATAATGCTCTAAATTATGAAAAAAGAGTTATCCCAAATGCATCATGAAGTAATTTCTCTAATTACCATTCTTTATATAAGAGAGGTGGAAAACTATTTATCCCACATGTATTATGGGATGCGATCTTCCATGCCTCTAGCTATATCATAGAGTTGAAGGAGACCCATTAGCGTGCACACTATTTTGTCATGAAATTATTGGAAAGTCATGTGACATGAAGTGAATATCGAATGGCATGTGTGGATGCTCAATATTGTAATAGTAGAAGTTTCCTAAAGAATAAGAAGGTCAATCCTTCCATGATCCCTATTTGGGGTATTACCATGTAAAATTGGTGTTCCCTTTTCTCTTTCCTTCCCTTTCTTGCATATGTATATTATTTGATGCTTGTTTTGAAAGGAGATTAGACTACTAATATTTTAGTTATTGATTTGCATGTCAGTATTATATCATTGTATGTTAATGCATATTTCTCAGTAATCTAATATGGTATCATAGCTTAGTACATGGCAGCTAAAGAAAGTAGCTAAACAAGTAGTGTGGATCTGTCATGTTTTTACTGAGCTTGAAATTGTTTATATTTCTATTACTAAGTTAAGATGTGACAATCAAATTGTAGTTCAACTTCCATATAATCTCATGTATCACTCCAATACCAAACACATTGACCTTGATACTCATTACATTATATACCTTGTTGTATATGCTGTTATATTTTTGGAGTATTGTCCCATGGAACTGTAGTAGGGAAAAATCCGTAGCTATGTGCAGAAGCACCTGCCCTTTTGTCTATAGGATGAAAGGGTGGAGTCTCTAGTTGGAGAAGAACCTGCAACAAAGGTTTAGAGGTAAATCAATGGAAAACCTGCAACACAATGTCATAAATCAAAGGATTCATCTATAAATAACCTATAAAACGAGAAATAAATAGTAGACATAAGACCTTATACCTTCCAGCTTCGTTTGAAATGGGGCCACCATGCCTTGGCTCAGGAAGCTACCTCTCATCAAGGTTGGGTGGTATGGAGCAATGCTCAACATACAAGAGACTTGGCTTAATGGAGCATATGGAATGAAGGGGGGGTGAATGGCTTGAGAATGATGGTTTCTCAAGGCACTCACACAGGCAGAGTAATGGTAGGAAGAAATAGAGGTGTGTTGATAGTGACCCCTACACCCCTATTTATACTTTTTCTCTTCATTTTAGGGTTTTTAGCCCTTTGTCAGGGTTTTAATCCCTTTTTGCCTATTTCTTAGCTCCTGTTGGGGTTTTTAGGCCCTTTTAGGGTTTTTAGCCCTTTTTTTAGGGCTTTAGCTCCCTTGTGAGCTATTTTGGCTCTTTTGTGGGTTTTTAAGCCCTTTTTGATGTTTTCTTTATCCTTTATAAGAAAATCATGGGTTAAACAAGGGTGTGGGGTCAACAAGGGTTAGGACATGGATGCCTTTGCATGGTGTAGGCCACATGAGAAATTTTTTGGGTTAACAGATTTCCCCCTGATGTGTGAGGGCAGGAGCTCATCGTATGGCTGATAGACATCATAGGACCTATTTGGGATCATGCCAGAGTTCTAGGGGGAGGCGGTGCTTCAAGGGTCGAGACATGGTGGCTTTGGTTTTGTATTAATGTTGATTCCCATCAATGGGTGAGATACAATGAATATGTGACATGTATATTGACAAGGTGGGAATCCCCATGCTCGTAAAATGTTAAAAGAAAAATGAGATCTAGGCTCCTAAATGCAATAGCTGATCATGTAAAACTAGTGTTACATAGTGGTGGCCTCAATAAGAGGATGAATACAGTACTGATATGAAGAAATGACACATCAGACCCATGGAACTCTCATGGAATGCTATATCTTCACAACTGATGACCTGGTGAATCTGGAATGGTACATAACTATGGGGACTTACTGACAGAGAGCTAGAGTCTCTGTGGGACAATATACTGCATCAATCATGAATCTATATAGAAGCACTGTTAGGGATTTTGAACACTGTTTCCAACGAAACTCAGAAATCATAAGGGACATGAACATTTATGGGTCCCTTAATTAAATCACCAATGTGCTAGAGTCAGTTGACAACCGAGGTCTTTGACCAAAGACTACAAGGACCGGTACCCTGTATGAATCTCAATGGTGCGATGATGGTTGTTGAAGTCAAGCACGTGAGACCCAACCATCCCAAGAGGTACTAAGTACTCCTCTCAAGTGGTCCAAGGAATTCATCAATGAGGTTAATGAAACCAAGATACAGGGACCTCTGGGTCTATCCTCTGATATAGAGGTGTTGTCGTCGATAGAGGGAGACCTGCAACTTATCAAGGAAATAAGGTTTCCTTGACAAGAATCGCGAGGGGGATAAATAAATCTATGGGACAATCTGGGGACTAGCACACTAAATGGAGAAACAGGGGCATGGGGAATGCAGAGGACTCAAAATTCCTTTGTTCAGAGTAGGACAATAGGGCTCACCTGGAAGCAAATGAAATGGACTCATGGGAGAGGGATCATAGCTGTAATACTAGGAATGTAACTACATATGGGAAATACTTGGGGGGGAGGTGATTTAGACTTTTGATATCTAGGGGATCCAAGGAAGACTCATCGCAAAGTACTCTGAACAAATGCGACCTAAATGGGGGAATGCTGTTGAATTGTAACATATGGGATGGTGTCTGAAGAAACCGTTATTGTACGATCTCATGGATTTTTAGCGAGCCTGATAAAGTAAATTCTTGATGGTGCTTTCCATTTTAGAGAGTTTGAAAGCATGAAGAAAACTCCAATGGGGTCTCTTTTTCGTTGATAGTCTCCTGTGCCTGAAAAAGGTCAAAAGTGTACATAGGAGAGCTCACACATCCTTTGAGGGGATGGGAGACTTATTTACCATTGGTAGTCCAATCAGGCTAGAAAAGGTTAAACCTGTACTGATGAGACAGTCATTTAGATACTTTTATGAGCATAAACGAAACCAAGTTTGCTCGGCAATATTTTCTTGATGAGAAGGCTGGAAAATATCTCAAATACAACCCATGGTGAGACTTTTCATAGAATTTGGTACCAAAGCCCGAGAAAACATAAAAGGATGCAAAGGGATACATTCCTGGCTTGGGTGTACCGAGGTGGTCCTCTTCCACCACCGGGTTACTAGAGGTGGGTGGGCCCAGTTGGTGGGCCGGAGGCTCCTGTAGGGAACCCTCGTAGGGCACGGCAGGAGCCGAACACTTTTTTGCCGCAGGTGGAGAGGCTACTGGAGGGGATTTCTGATAACGGCTAGCAGTACTTAGACAATGATTTGATTGCTTCCTGCTTCAATGTGCCTCCACAGTGGATTTCTCTGATAAAGAGGATAGTTGTGGCTTACGAGTATGTACGTGCAATAGCGCGGGGGGATGTTCCTATCGAGGATGATGATTTCTCCAAGGAGGAGGAGGACATGGAGCCAGATGATGAGGATAAGTTTGGCTCTGATTAGCAGCTAGTGGGGTTTCCCCTAGTCCATTGGTGCACCTAGGATTTTTGTATTGCGCTTTATACTTAGTTGAGAAAGCATATGTAGCTTCTCCTTTTGTACTGGACATATTTTGGACATGTGATTTATGTGTGTGTGTGTGTGTGTGTGTGTGTGTGTGTGTGTGTGTGTGTGTGTGTGTGTGTGTGTGTGTGTGTGTGTGTGTGNGCTTTTATCATATGTGAGTCCTTTTATGTTGATGTGAAAAAATGCCTAGATGATGTATTTTACATATGTATGCATGTTTGTGTATGATGATGAATGATGCATTTTTTGTATGCTTCATATATGCGATGATGAATATGCCAATTTAGAATTTGATTAGCCATTCGATCTGCTACACTATTGAGGTTTCTAGGAACATGTGTGAATGTGATGGATTCAAATGCTCTGACCATCTATTTAGTGCGCAGGAATTTTCTAAAGATGCAGGGATTGCGTACCTGGTATAAGTTATTCAATTGGGAGACAAGCAGCTAGGATTCTAAGAAGACATCGAGGTGATGAATGCCCAACTAGAGGGCGGAGGCCAAGAGGCAAGTGACACCATCATACTCATCCTGGTTGTTGGTTACGATTCCCACGCATGTTCCATCAATATGGATCAACTCATGTGACAGGGAATAGATAACCCATGTAGCTGAGGCAAGGTTTGGTGACCATATGCTTGCTCCATCAGCAAATCCAATTTAACGACGTGAGGTCAGATCCATCTGGAGAAATCAAGGAAACCATATGTACGACTCACTTTAATAACTGTGTAAAACAAAAAATAACAAAACTATGCCACAAGTAACTCAGTGGTGATGTTTAAGGGTAAAATCTCTTGAGGTAGAGCCCATTACAAGGGCTCTCCAAGAGTTTTCTATCAGAGTCAACCAAGATAGATGCCCCTTTTCCAAGGAAGCGGTGGACAACATATGGGTCGTACCACATGGATTCTAATTTTCCTTTCCCCAACTTTTCATTGGCTTGGTAATAAACCAAAACCATATCGCCTTCGTTGAAGGTGCGAGAGTCAACATGGGAGTCATAATGTGACTTTGACTGGGATTTGGCTGCTTCAATGGATTGGAGAGCCACACGACGGTATTCGTTGGTTTTTTCTAGTATGAGGACGTGTTCTTCCAATGGTGAAGTATCGAGGAAGAATTCCACAGAGATGGAGGGAGGGGAATTTGGCACTCTATGGGGAGTACTGATTCAATGCCATGTACTAAACGAAAAGGAGTGAAGTCAACAGAAGTGTTCATGGAAGTGTGGTAAGACCATAGGGTAGAGAAAAACATGTGGTGCCAGTTTTTTTTATGGTTTCCTACCATCCTTTGGAGCATGGTCTTGACGGTTTTATTGACTGCTTCGACCTGGCCATTCCCTTGGGGGTAGTAGGAGGATGAGAACTGGTGCTTGAACTTCAACATGGTTGATAGTTTAGCCTATATTGCATCTTCAAAATGTGAACCATGTTCTAAGACTATTTTTTTGGGGGCACCAAAAAGTGCGATGACATGGTTGAAGAAAAAGCGCGTTGTTGTTTTGCCTTTGAAATCAAATGTGGGAATATACTTGACCCACTTAGTGAAGTAATCAATGGCCACAATAATGTAGTTATGGTCATTGGCTAAGGTAGGGTTGATTGTCATAAAGTTGATTTCCCACTTGCAGAAGGGGCCGACTATGACCACGAGGTGTAATGGTGCAGGGGGAGTCCTTGCCTTTGGGGAAAAGAGATGAAAACTACGGTAGTGTTTGACTGCCTTGATGCAATCAGCAAAAATGGACGGCCAAAAGTAGCTGGCATGTAGGATATTTTGGGTGGTTTCCAATCCTGAGAGGTGGCCACTATAGGCTCCAATGTGGCATTCATTAAGAATTGTCTCAGCCTCATCATGGGTGATGCAATAGCGTAATATGGTGCCGATGCCCCGATGATACAAAACATCTCCAATAAGAAGATGGCGAGCATCTTGGTGTCGGATGTGCCATGCCTGTATTCACAAATTAAGTGAGATGCAAACTTTTGAGTACGTAAATACAGGAGGATTCCCCCATACCATGGATCTTTCATGGAGATGATGAATAAAAACTTGTATGGGAGATTCACCGTGATTGGTGGTGGTGTGGACAATGGGGAAAAATCTGTTATTAATGCATCTAGTACCAATTCCTTAGTTCTTTTTGGTGTGACAAATTCCAAGTCAAACTCTTGGAGGATGACTACCCACTTGGCTGCAAGGCCTTGCAATAGGCGGTAGCTCAATAGGTACCGCATGGGGTTGGAATCAACCACTACGTGGGTATGGTTTGCAATAACTTAATGACACATTTTTTGGATCGAGAAAATGATGGCAAGGGTCATCTTCTCTTTAGGTGGATATCATAAAGGAGGACATGCCAGCTTCTGGATAGTGTAGTAAATTATTTTCTCTTAACGAGCATCGTCTTCTTGGACCAAAAATCCAGCGATAGCAGTTTCGGATGCTGACACATAGAGGATGAAATCCCGAGTGAAGTCGGGTGAAAAAAGTAATGGTGTAGAAGCCAGAGCTTTTTTTAACGTGTCAAAAGTATCCTGTTCCTGTTGGTCCCATAGAAATGGAATGTTGGAACGAATGAAACATAAGAATCCATGAGCTTTCATCGTGTAATCTGATACGAAGCAACGAAGGAAATTGGCCTTGCCTTGGAGGCTCTATAATTGGAGAAAATTCCATGGTGGGGGAAGGTCAAGGATGGCTTGAACTTTGAGGTGGTTGACCATCATTCCTTTATGGGACACAATGAGCCCCAATAGATGGCCCGTAAGGACACACAAAATACACTTGAGGGGGTTCAAGAGGATTTTGTACTTACGACGTCGCAGGAACACTTGTCGCAAGTCATTTAATCATTGTGCTCGCTTTTGTGACCAAGCAGTAAGGTCGTCTAGGTAGACCAATATTATCTGGATGAGGTCATGAAAGCAATACATCATGGTGCACTAGAAAGTGGCTCCAATGTTCTTTATACCAAAGGGCATTACTTGGTATGTGAATGTTTCCCAAGGGGTGGTGAATGCAATCTTGTAATGATCTTCTTTCTCGATCTGAATTTGGTTGTATCTGAAAAATCCATCCATGAAAGAAAATACCTCATGTCCAGCGCACGCATCAATGATTTGGTCAATGAAGGGTGTTGGGAAGTTGTCTTTGGGACATGCCCAATTCAGATCGCGAAAGTCTATACAAATGTGAATGGTACCCTATTTGTATTCATGGGAATAGGATTTGAAACCCACATTGTGTAAGCAATGGGGTAGATGAAGTCAGTTGTGCGCAACTTCTCAATTTATGATTTAACCATGAAAACTTTGGAAGGATGGATAGGATGTTGATTTTGGAGAATGGGCACCACATTAGGCCAACTTTCGATGTGATGCTCAATGATTAACGGATCCAATCCAGCCATTTTGGTGTAAGACCAAGCAAAGATGTTGCAAAATTCTTGAAAAAGTACTTTGTAGGAAGCGACTTCTTCAAAAGAGAAGGATTCCCCCAGCATGATCTCTTCAACGATATTAGGTTTGGTTGAGATGTTGACCTTAATGGTTGGTGAAATGTTGTCCATGTTCCCCTCTTCGAAGGCATCTAGTACTGAAAAGGGATCTTTGGACCAATCAACTTTCCCATGAATGAAATCCTTGCTCTCAACTGAAAACTGATCAGACAGTGACACAGGTTCTTTAGGGATGAAGAATGAGCGATGGTGCATGTCATCGCAAGGGTATTCAAGAGGGGTTAAGGCTTCAAGTATCTCCTCGTCATTGTGGAAGTGATTATGGGATAGATCCGAGGGATCATCAATGATTGCAGAGATAGGAGGGTCTGTCGAACTGGACATCATGTAAATAGTCATGGTGTCTAATGAAGGAGCTAGAGGGTGGATTTCTTCAATGGTAGTGATCTTGGATTCAAGGGCATGTTTTCGAAGGTTACTTGGGTAGTTTGAAACTCAGACAAGTCTTGGAAGTGGTGAGAATAATGTCCATACAGACCGCAAAGGGCACCTACATGGTTTGTTCTCAAATATTTGTTTTTTACTGTTGGCCCACTCGAGAGGACAACCATGGGAATTTTCTTCATTGTGTCCATGGCATCTAAGTGTGTGTAAAGGATGGGAATCTCAGGACAATTTTTTGTTGTGTGACCCTGCACATCACATGGTGGAGTCTGTCGAGGTTCAGATGTTACTTTAGGGTTTTTTCCTCTAGCCCTCTTTGGGTGAGGTGAAGCTGGTGCTAGTGCAAGAGGTGGCTTTTGTGAGCCAAGTGGGGGGCATGAATTGACCGTAATGGGTTTCATGGGAGTCAATACGACTTGGGGCACTAGAGGTTGAGCAGGTGGGTCAAGGTACCACACAATAATTCCCAACGTAAAATTGGGTAGGTTTAAAGTGGCCATCACTGACTTATTTACAATTCCAGATGGGGTAAAAAGGAAGGGAATTGTATGGACTGAGATAGTGCAGGGTTCAATAGTGCTGGATGGAAGCATGCACAAATTCACAGTATCACTTGGTGTCAGTGGAGGTGGAACCAAGGGGAAGGAAGTCTTCATGGAGGTGTCAATGAAAAACCCAGGGCCTAGGACAGTATCGATAGTACGGATGACATTGGATGGTGTTGTTGGCCCCTGCAGATCATGGTAAGTCAATTGGTCCATGGTCACAATATTCTTGTCACGAGGGAACATCATAAGGAAAAAGACAGTGGATTCCATGACTTTCATAGCATACATGTAGCTATGTCCAAGGAGAAGTTTGTAGTCCAATTGAGCATTCACAAATTCTATGTCGATTAATACTGTCTTACCTGCTAAAGATATTGGGACATGTAGAAGTATTCCTTGGGCTCTGGTGGGGTGGCCATCATAAGCATGCAGTGTAGTGGTGGATGGTTGCAGGATTGGGGACCCAAGTTTTTGCCAGACCAAGGTTGACATAACATAAGTGGATTCCCCCTCGTCAACAATGCACCGGTGTATGACCAAATTCTGAATGTATACCAAAATTTAGAAGGCAATGGTTGATGGCATCCGGGGTTCTCCATTGTCCACATCGAAAGTGATCAATTAGGATTCGGAGGGGTCTACGGAACTGATGGAAGATAGTAAAGATTTCCGCTATGTTGGGCATGTTTTAAGTACCTTGAGAGTGGACATGGCCATGGGTGATTGGGCTAAATCATTCATAATGCTATAATTGACTGTCGCTCTTGCAGTGGTATTGTTGGTGAGTCACTGAAATGGGAGCCACGAACCTATAACTTCCCCATCCATGGGAGGAGGAGGTAGGTGGAGAGGGACATTGGCCATGTTGGATGTGGATGTCACTGATGCGTCAGCGGTTTCAGTGGCATATCCATACTAGTTTTTCCTAGTCTATAGGTTGACCTCTTCGGTTGTCACTGCTAGCAGGTGATGTACCCCTATCTGTGTAGGATGGGGAACAGGGGGAAATATAGGAGTAGGTTGGAGAAAACACTACAACAAAACCCTGTGATTAGCATCTCTTTTAGCTTTTTTTTTAGCGTCCACTATCAAATTTAGTGTATTTTTCATCATTTTTTGGACGAAGTGGACGCATTTCCACAAGATGGTGCTTTTAATGGCATTATTTGTGTCCCTTTTTAAAATTTGGCTCTATTTGGGATGCTAATGAGTGTCCCAAATATCATCCAAATAGCATCCCAATTAGCATCCCAAGTAGCGTCCCAAGTAGCATCCCAATTAGCATCCCATTTACCATCCCAATTAGCATTCCAATTTAAAAGTTTCCACTATTTTGAATGAATCATTACCATCCCAATTAGCATCCCAATTAGCATCCAAATTGTCATCCCATGTAGCATCCAAATTGTCGTCCCACATAGCATCCCAATTAGCATCCCAATTTAAAAGATGGCTCTATTTTGGACGATAATTAGCATCTCAATTAATGTCCCAATTAGCGTCCAAAAAGGCATCCCATATAACGCCCAAAATAGCCTCCAAAAAAACATCTAGAATAACACTAGGAATTTTCCTAGGTTTAGAGCTAGGAATTGTGTTTGGAAAACGTCTGACATAATGTCAGATTTATCAATGACAACGTCAGTGATCAATGTTAGTGTCGATGTCAATGATCATGATTTATGTGATAGTACTTTTGGATCTTGACTCATAATAGTGGCACCTAAATGATCATAATCATGGAACTTTTGGATATTGATTAATCCTTATGAGGGGTAAATTACCTTAATGTCACCTAAAATGCTCTAATGGCATTTGAGTGTCCCCAACACATTTTATAGACCCTAATGGCATTTGATTGGCCCTAACAGCTTGACGATGATGCATTATGGTAATTATGATGGAGTGTATGGATATGATTTGATAAGTATAAGACTATATCATCCATTCCTATGAGGTAGTAGGGTTATTTTCTTAGTATTATTGCAATTATATTGATGATGAATACAACAATGACAATGATGTTGATTTATTGTATGATGATGATGACGATGTGGATGTCAACGATGATTATGCATGTGGTAGCACTTTTGGATCCTGGTTGATTCTAATGGCACCAAAAATTCTATAATGACATCAAAATGACCCTATTAACATCAAAATTACTGTAACAACATATAAATGACCTTAACAATTACATGACCTGAATCCTAATGGCGATGAATGATTAAGAACACTAATGGCATATGAGTGACAATAATGACAATGATGGCGATGATTTTGTTAATGATGTACTTAATGCTGAAGATGAGGATGATAATGAGGATAATGATCAAGATGATGCTGATGTACCATATGGCATTGATGATGATGCTGATGACAACATCAATTCCCAGGATGATGATGCATGTCATAATACTTCTCAATATAGACTGATCCTAATGGAACTCAAATGTTCATAATGACATGTGAGAGACATATTAATATCACCTAAATGGTTGTAATGACATTTAGTTGTTGTCGACAAAATTTTAGTGACCTTAATCGCATTTGAGTGATTGTAACAACATGACATGGATCAAAATGGTGATGACTAATGATGAACCATAATGGCATATGAGTGACCCTATCAATGATGATGTATTTTTTGATGAGGACAATGATGACCATGACATTATTGATGATGCACTTATTGATGTTGATGTTGATGATGACGATGTCAACAATGATGATGGTGCAATGTATGGTGTACTTTATGTTGACATTCACTTGTCCTCGACAACATTTGAGTTACCTTAATAGCATTTGAGTGACCTTAATGGCACTTTTCCTCGACAAAATTTCAATGATAGGTTGGATGTGGTAAATTTATGACAAAATATTAGCTATTGTATATAGATAACCACATTAATTGGAAAAATGTTGATGATAAACTAAGTTGTCTACCTCATGAACATTGTTCATTAGTGCAAGATGGAAAATTACTATAGTAAAGTTCATAGAATTATTCAATAGTGTGAATAATATTAACTAAACAATCATTGACATTTCATTATTCAATGCATAATAAAAAGGGGAACACATGTGGTTAAAATAAATTGAAACAAAAATAACATTTGCTAAGCCCATAATAAAATGACTATTTTGAACAGTGATTTCCATGTACATTTAAGTGTAGAGTCGTTAAGAAGCAACCTTTTGAAAAGTTCGAAATAAAGAAACTAATTCAAAATTACTAAATCCATGTGATAAAAACAATCTCAAAGCTTTGGACATAATATCATAATTATTCAAGTAATATGGATTATAAATCCTGTAAAATTAGAATTCTTCTTCATTTACATTATTATCAACATATATGTCATACAATGATTCCTTATCAATATTGATATGGTCCTGTAAGTTTCTTATATTATTATTTCTACACCATCCTGCTAAAGTGGTATTATAATCATCTTCATCTTCACTTTATTCTAACTCAATATCATCAAATTGATTTGCACCATCTTGATTCTCATCTAGCTCTGGATCATGTTGATTAATGGCATGAAAAATGTTGTCATGTTGTGCTTGAACATCTTCATCTTCATCTTCTTGTGTTTGAACATCTTCATCTTGAACATCACCATGGGTGGTCATTTCTTCATTGTTCTCTAATCTCTCATCTGGGATTGGTTGGATATCATTGTTTTGCTCAATATTCATCGAGACATCATCAAATACATGTCTTAACCTTGGATCATAATGCATGACAAATATCCACTTTGGATCCATAATATCTTCATAGAAAAACACCTACACGTGAACCATAATCATATATTAGACATGCTAGTATAATTTTTAATTAATATGCACATTTATATTCATAATACACTATCAATTAACATATTGTATATAACCATTGATTCTTGTGATTATAGTTATGTTATATTGATAATAATACCTGCTCACAATGAATTGTTAAGACATAGGGCTCCTTGTCTTCTGGTATGTACCTCAAGGAATCTATAGAAAATAGTCCACTATAGGTATCATGTCTTTGCATCCTCTCAAATGCCTCATACCATCTACATTTAAAAATACAACATTTGCATTAGAGAGAATTTGAGGTCAAAAATGGGCTTCAAAAGGACCAAAATGTACTATAAAAATGAACCAATTACATTCTAGTAGATGACATCATCCCCCATGGTTGATGTGCCATTTATATTTAATTTGAAATTATAACATAATGTGTAAAACTGTATGACGCATTTTTTTAACAAATTAGTAACATTGATTTTTTACATGTATATTTTGTATTTATAATTTTTTTAGTTGCAAGAAGTGGAAATAATTTTCTTAGATAAGTATTTATATTATAAAAATATTTTCAAAATGTATAAATATTTTTTTAATAATTTATTTTCGTGTATAAAAAAATATTAGAATAATTTATGCTTCAATTAATAAATTAAAAGAATTTATGCACCACCATTCACTTATTAAGTTAATATGATATATTATTTATTCAAAACTTTTTTATTGTTAAAAATTAATATACATTAAAATCAACTAATAAATTAAAAGAATTTATATACCAGTGTTGACTTATTCAGTTAATAGGATATATTATTTACTCGTAACTTTTTTATTGCTAAAAAAACAATATACATAACTTTTTTATTGCTAAAAACAATATACATTAAATTCTTATACGCATAAAACAATATACAATAAAGAGGGTAGTGGCCTACATCGCCATGGAAGATGGTTTCGACATATAGGTATACGCATTATATGTTTTCATTAAATAACTTGAATTACTACATGTGATTGTCGATTCACTGAATCGTGGACTGGTACAAAACACAACAAATTTTAGAGCCTCCAACCCTTAATTACTCACACTTGGAACTTTCTCAAATCTAGCCATTAATAAACTTCTTTTGGTATTTTGGTTCAACTTAAAAGGTGTATAGTTGAGACTCAGACATGCAATGAGTTGTAAGGATTCAATTGACTTAGGCTTGATTCCATTTCCCCTCCATCCCATACATGTATTCTTTCACGACAAATGTTGAACAAATTTTTTTTGATGCCCTGACCCTGGTTATGCTAGCTTTGCTAACTTGCTTGGTATGTAGGAATTTTTTTTTAATGTTTTCTGAGTTGTGTATTATTTTTTCTTAGGTGCCCAATCCTTATCATTCTTAAATCTCTTAAGATTGAATTGAACTTGGATGCCCCAATATAATTATGACATAGTCTAAGTAGTTTTTTTGTATAATGAAGTGTGCTCCAACTTGAAAAAAAAATACAATAGAATAGTTATTATATTACTGAAGTGTAAAATTAATGATACACATATGAAAACTTAATGTGTTCAAAATAGGTTTGATTGAAAATATATCATTTTTTCATATAAATATTAAGAAATACTCAATTATTAAAAATTATTAAAAATTGAAAAAACAATATTTATTTTTTGTAATGAAGAGTTTAATTAATTTATATTTGTCAATTGAAATATAATTACTTATATTACCCTTTATCTTTGAAGGGATCCAAACATAAATTCCCTTCCATTTGAAATTAAGATCCACCTTTCAAATTTGATCAGTGGCGCCAAGGATTGTTGAAGTGGTTTTTTTACACTACTACATAAAGTAGAGCTTTAAGACAAATATTTGAGACATTAATTTCATATTGTATCTAACTTAACAATTTTATTTCTTATTTATTTGGTTGTATTATTATTTTCAGCTTTCCATCACAAATAAGACAAAAACAAAAAAAGAAAAATCTACCAGGCGGGAAGGAAACTTTTGGGGCAATTCCCCAAAGCAATTTTCCATCCCATTCCTTTTGATTTTGACATGCACAAATTGATGATCCTACAGCGTAGAAAAGGTTGAACGCTTCATGCACCAGATTGCATTTTGAGTATCTAGATCTGAAAAGTTGAGGGTTTCGTGCCCTAGACTGCTATGAAGGATGAACTCCAATGGCTTGGGGACAACCAGGTTGATGTTGCAATTGATGATCCAGCAGCACATAAAAGGTTGAACGCTTCATGTACCAGATTGCAAATTGAGTATCTAGATCTAAAAAGTTGAGGGTTTCGTTCCCTAGACTGCTATGAAGGTTGAACCACAACGGCTTGGGGGAAATGAGGTTGATGTTGCTAGTATGTTGTTGCTAAACAATTTCCATGTCTCGTGGGTGGGTAGGCTGTCGGTGAAGATAGATTTCTAGTTTTGTATGAGTGCCTCATAGGAAAGCTTATTATCTGATTAAGTCTCTTCATTTTTCCCTCAAATCCATCCTTGGAAAATCTGAACTAAAGGAGGTTCCCTACATCAATAGGGAGAGCAGGTGTGCCTGATCACAGGTTCCTCTGCCACTGGATAGCCATGGGATTGAAAAACAACAAGGTTAATCTCATTAGGGTTTTGCAGACTCCATCTAAGGCTGGATTGTAGATGTTCTCATAACCCTTCAATTTTCTCGCCAAGGGATAGGGATTCCATGGTGCTATGGTGGATTGCTGAGAGGCAAGGGATGGGACTGATAAATGAACATAGAGAAGGAATCAACACCGAAGATAGGGTAGAGAAAGAGATGAAATAAAAAGCAGTTTAGGGACATGGTAGTTATAAAAAATTGTTTTTCTAAAGACGAAAGGGTGAATCAGAGAGAAAGGACTTCACATTATGGTAGGCAAGTCAACCTGATTGTGAATCAAATATTTCTTTCTGTTACTAGCAGCATAACAACAAACAGATCTGTTCATTCAATCTTTTGTTCTAGCAGCTTGGGAAAGGAATCTGGACAGAAATCTAAGCATATTTATACCAGGATTGAGTAAGTAATAACAAGCCCCACAAATATTTTGAATCATTTCTAAACACTATTCTCGAACAGACAAATAATCTCATTGACATTATCTCTTCTCGAACTGGGAGGGAAACATTTGAAATGAATGATTCTACAGGCATCACTCGATCCAATTAAGGGCACTCATGCTCTGGATTGATGATTGAAAGGATCCTTATTAACTGGAATTTGAGAATAAATACATTTGATTCCATCATTATTTCCAATTGCAGAAATATTAAGTCATTCGAGACAAAAGAAAGACTACAAGGACGCCCCACAATAAAAAGTAAAATAAGAATGAAACAGAGGGATCCTCCTGGTCATGGGATCGATTCCCCACTATATTTTTTCACCTTGCTTTACCTCTACATGCTCTAGATATCTGTTAGGATTAGGGTTTTCTAACTTTTTGGTTTTGGGTTGTAGGGTATGGAAGGATTTCATAATAGCCACAGTAATTTCGTTCCTTTGTTTCTCACGAAGACATATGACATGGTGGATGATATCTCAATGGAATCGATTGTGACGTGGAGCTCCAGAAATAACAACTTCATTGTAAGAAACCCCATAGAATTTGCAAGAGACTTTTTTTTCGAGTAGTTCAAACACAACTCTTTCTCCATCTTTGTCAGGCAGCTGAATACACATGTAAGTATGAATAATTTCCTCAAATGTTTCAATATTTTCATTTTTTTATTCTGTATAATAAGATTTTTGGGGATTGTTAAATATGTGGTCAGTTTTTAATTTTGAAGATTGAGAGCAGAGGATCCTACCAGCTAGTGGAAGGTCCTACATAAGATTCCTATTACAGGTCTCTTTCATTATCTACAAGACTCTTTTAGGTGAGTTCTTTTGAGTAATTTTAAAATTCATTACCATATCTCGAAAATCCATGTATGCCTTTGCTACATTTTTTTAGTTTTATTTTTAAACCAGAATTTTAGTTTCATTTTTAAACTAGAATGTACGCAAATAGCTCCTTGCATGCTGGTTGAACCTTTGATCAACATATCGATAGACTATACATAAGTTTATCGAAAACAAGGAGCAAGGGAAATGTTAGCTAGTCAAATATAGATTCGATTCAAGGCAATCCATATTAAGATGAGAATAGGCAGTTTACTCTAATATGTACTATTTACAATTTTCCTTATTTTGGATGGACAAAAACATACAAAATTATGGTGATGTTTTTATGATTTAAAATTTGCATCTATGATGTATGATGATTTACTGTTGAATTATGGCCACCAATGTCTATGGAATTGTTTTATTTTGTGTAATTGTGCATATCTATTAATCTATGAATAGTGATAAATGGTTTTTAATTTGATACCAACTTTATTTTGTTGTTCCAGAGTCTTTGTTACAATACTTGCCAATTTTTGAAGTTCTAAACATTCATGATGAGGATGTCATTTAAAAAAAATATGTATGTTTTACGTGAATATTTAGAGTATGATATGAAGATTCCAAAACCTCCAATGGAGATTGATTTTGAACGAATTGTGGATGATTTTGTCTTCATCTGTTTCTTTGTTGGCAATGATTTCCTTCCACACATGCCTACATTGGAAATTCGTGAGGTTTGTATGTAGAGATGTTACACCTCCTATATTCTATTTGAATTCCTTAAATAGTCACTGAATAAATATTATCTAAATTTACATTATGTTCTGAATTCATTTTAGTTGAAACACTTGAAATAGTTTTATGTCCAAGATGATTGTTGTTCTAACTTCTAAGCATGATTATCTCTAGTGTGTAGACAGTTTATTATAGATCTGTTTTTACAACTCACTTTCTATGTTTTGGTTATGTGACAATATTCTCTTGGAAGATAATTTGTTGGTGGCTATTTTCTATTTTACAGGGTGCAGTTAATTTTCTCATGGTTGTATAGAAGAAAGAATTCAGTGCAATGGGTGGCTATTTGACAGATGCAAGCGAGGTATTATGAAACTTTTGCATTTATTATATAATTTTAGTTGGCAAATATTATGTTTACCGAAGGACTTCACTATATGTTACTAGATATTGTGATATTTTCACTTAGGTCTTCTAAATCTTGCAATCTGAAGTTGTGTGGCCTTTGAAATTTTAATTATCACTTGAATCACAAGATCTCATGTCCCCAGATTGATGGAAATGATACCAAGTTCATCTTGACCAGCTTTATCCAATTGCTGGCATTAAAGCTATATAATGTTTTCTCTTTCTGAAATTTCAAATGAACATGGATTTTTATAAAGGCTATAGGACATCTCCTGTGTCTGAAATTACTGAACATTTAATGAAAGGTTGTTAACTGGTTTGGATACAGCTAGAATTTCTAGCTAAGCTGATATCACACTAAAATGTGGAACATTTTATCATGCAGGTAATATTGGACAGGGTGGAGCATTTTATTCAGGCTGTTGTAACATATGAGGATAGGATTTTTCAAAATCGAGCTCATATTCACAAGGTACACATTTATTTTATATGAAATTATGAAAACCTTTATCAATTGTATGTATTTGGGCCTTATTTTGAAAAAAGCACAGCTATACATTTTTTAACTATTCAATAACCCCCATTGAGGATAGCACCCTTCCATTGGGCCAAGTTGTGATCTTAAGAACGTTTTGAATAGGAACTCTATGCCATATGAAAAATGGAAAATGGGTCAATAGATATTTTTGTAGAGCATTTTACTAAGAAATACATTAATCCAAGGGAAATACTTTGTTAAAACTCTGGAAATATTAGGAAATACATGTATTTTACATGCTCACACATATTTTACATGTATTTTTATATATGCATATCCAACCATATTGTATCCAATTTGTTCTCATATATGTACATATATCAATCTATATCCTGGTAACTTTAGTTTCTCACTGATAACTAGATGAATTATCACAGTTGACTTCTGTTAAGTATTTGATTACTAGCAATATATTAGGTCAGACTAACCTAAGCTTCTTGTTGGTTTTTCTTAAACTTTACACTTGTTTCATTTATATCCAAATGAGGGCATAAAATATGCTCTACAGGATGAAATGATTGTTACTACATTTGTTTTATGGGAATGACCCATCTCCTGAAGGATACAACCTAGAAAAGTTCCCAAAAAATGACAAGAAATGGACGCCATCAAATTGTTCCTAGGGAGTTCTTGGAATGGTCAGTATTTTAGAAATGGTACTAGTATTTTCTCTAAACTTTCTTTTTGATCCCTTCATCATAATGAGTACCATTATCCACTCGATGTAGTTCAGCCACATTACTCTTTTGTACTCGCCATTTTTTATGTTCAGGAAGATATTGTAAATTCTCAGTGTATGTTGTTTCCACTGAAAATTCCTTCCATAATACCTTCAACCCCCACCCCCCTAACATATTTAGTGAGTGGTCTATTCCTGCTGTGCTTTACAAATCTTTAAAGACATTGGAATTAAGTTTCCTTATAGCACTCATGCTATTTCCCATATGCATTTTTGCAGTTAATTCTCAATTCTCATGCTTTTAAATGCTTGAATCGACAATTCACAATTCATTGCAATGATATAAAATTTGTTTCAAGGCACACTCTCTTTATTTTCACTCTTGTTTCCCCACTCTATTAGAACTGATATTATGCAGGTAACTATGTTGGTACATAAGTTAAAACGTATCTTGTGTGTAATCACATGCATCTAGGACCAACAGTATAATTGTTCGTCTACTAGAATAAGGTGCAAGATATTACATGTTTGTAACCAGGCTATCATAATTTGGTTGCTATCTAGACTGGTGGAACATTGCTGTTTTCTCTGGTCATGTGCATGCACTAATGTGTATTGCTAATCACATGGCTTATCAGGTCCTGATATAACCAGAATGCCCAAGCTACATGATTTTAGGTAACCAAATTGGTACTATTACATTGTCATCTTCTGATACATGCAACACTGTTGATGTTGATGAGTGTCCTTTCTGGTATTACAAAAGCCTCTTTCTCTGTTGCCTTGTTCGACCATTAGATACTCAAAGTTGTGTATTGATCCTTTTTACCATTATAGATGACTCTGTAAGTTAGGTTCTCAAATTCTTAAAGGGTTCTAGCTCCATGGAAGAGCGCCTGCCTTACAAGCAGGAGGTTGGTGCTTCGATTCCTCCATTCCCTAATGATATTATAATATCATTTAAATAATAAAAATGACTAAATTAGTGACCAAACATGAGAGACGCGAAACTAGGCATTAAAAAGGATGCAACACATGGCGCTAATGATGAATCCAAACATGGTGTTCATATGGTAGCAAAATAAGATGTTAGTTTGGATTCAAAACATGGCACTACATAGGAAGCAAAATATGCTGCAACAATAGAAGAAATATTTGGCGTCATTTTGGTAGCAAAACATGATGCAAAAAAGGAAGCAAAAATTGATGCAAATTTGGAAGCAAAAATTGGGACATATTTGGAAGTAAAACATGGTGCAAAATGGGATGCTAAAGTGGTAGCAAAAATGGATGCTAATTTGGATGCTAACATGGTGCTATTAAGGATGCAAATATGGCGCTAACGGGGGTGTCATTTAAGAAGAAAAAGAGGATAGTTGTTAGGAATCAAAGAAGGATGCTATTTAGGAAGCAAACCTCGACATTTTTTAGGAAGCAAAGTTTGGCGTTATTCTGGAAGCAAACCTTGACGTTGTTTAGGAAGAAAATTTGGACACTATTCTAGAAGCAAAAAAAGAGACTCTATTTTGGACATCATAAAGGATGCTATTTAGGAAGCAAAAAAAGACATTTTTTGGGATGCTTTAAGTTTTGTCCATGACATGTCCCATTTAGCGTCTAGTTTGACCACTCAATGTAAAAAAAAATTACACTAAAAAGGGACGCTAAATGGGACGCTAATTCCAGGATTTGTTGTAGTGAAAGGTGCGGTTAATACCAATCCTTAGAGTGGTAATGGATTCTGGAGTACCATGGGTGGAGGGCCTGTTGGTGCTGGATTGGATTGTGTTTGGGCTACCGTGTTAGTGCCCTGTTGAGCTTTGTCCTATGGGGCACCCTATATGTAAGTTAATTAAAGCCAACATACAAAGTGTTTAATATAAATTGTCAACCCAGGGAAGTCTCTTATTTCAAGGATAATGTGCATTGTATATGCTTTAAACACTAAGTAGTTGATGCTATAAATGAATGAACCTACTTTCTTGTTCAACTGAACTCATCCCATAATCTACTTAATCTATTTTACCTTATTAAGAATGCAATCACAAGTACCTTCTTACGATATTTAATCTAGAATTAAAAGATTCAGGAAATAACATATAGATTACTTTTGCAGAAAGTTAAATTCTTAATTACCAAACCATCTAAAGATCCATCTCAACTATCTTAATTCAACTTATTCTAGAAATTCAAAGTACAGGAATTAAATTCTGCAATTATAAATGTGAAGAAACAAACTGCAAAGATCTAAAGAAAACGGTGATTGAAAGAACTAGGGATGAACAAGGTTGTCACAACTATCACACAGTTGCATAAAAGAAATTTATCCTATACAGTCAACTGGCACACCACACCACTGCAGTTTATAGGGGATGCAATTACTAATTATTCAAATGACACACATCAAATTGATGACTGTTGCATCTTACTATAAATAAAGGAAATTATCACAAAATCCAACCACACAACAGAATAAGTAAAATACCTAATTAACTCAGCAATCCCTTTGGGAAGGCGAGCCCAGCCTTCACACAGAGATGCTGGAAGTAACACACGTTAGAATGCCGAGATCTGAAGAATCAAACTCCTTGTATTAAAAGGGTGGATGAACACACAAACTCAGTCACAGCTAATAATTTAATTTGATTAAATTTTTAACCCCTGTCTCAGAATAATTCCCAGTATTTATACAATTACAATCATAACATCTTCCCACTATTATCAAGAATCCATGGAGATCTCTGATCTTCAGGATTCCCTAATTACGATAAGCTATTACAATCATGGCAAGATGAAAGAAGAAAATATAGGAAGGTTGTTACTCAAGCCAGAAATAATGATCATGATCTACCTTTGTACAGCTCACGTGGAATAGTATCCTTGGACGTCATTCTTTAGGAAATGATGGAATGGATGGTGATCATCTCAGCAATGAATGTTCATCCCTCTCTTGGCATGTTCAGCCTACTACACCTGTATCCTTTACATCTTGAATTATCTTTATATAACCACCATATGTTAGCATAATTTAAGATGTAAAGCCATAATTACAACAATCCTAAGCATTAATAAAATAAGACAATGATTAACCATACCTGTATGAATAGAGGGACCGAGTGAAGAAAAAACATCTGTTTACTGTACATAATAGAGTAGGATGAGGAAAAAAGAGGTAGGTAAAGGTGGTCAAAAAGGGGTCATTCCTGGGCCCAACATCTCCCCCCAACTATCATTTTGCATGTCCCCATGCAACAACCTCCATTATTCTTAATCTAAATCTGGCATTGTACTTCATTCATGGAGAGAAGAAAAGTTGTATGGGAATTCAGGTGTTCCATATTTTTCCAATAATCCCTTATGGACAACCCAATATCTCCAACACCTCTGCTCTTCTGCCCTTGTTAATGAGAAGTATTCCCTATCCGATTTTGCTGGCCACCAAATGAGAGGAAATTTGAATTTGAGTCCCAGCCAATTAACCCCACATTCCTTCATGCATCCAACATATCCCTCAACCCTAGAAAGTGTTGAAGAGGAAACCTGCCATCTGTGTTGGATACCTTCCAAAGCCAATTGTTGATGCTTGGAAATCTGGCTGACATAAGTAGAAATAACCTTTTCTTAAAGTTCCATTATCTGTTGAGTTTGGATGGGACACGAGAGTACATTATGATGACAAACAAGGAGAAGACAAGGATTTTGAGGTTCGCTTCGAATCCAAAGGTTAGAGTGGGCCTCATTATGAGAGAAATTTTGGAAGGATATTTCCCACTAAACATGATTACTCATAAAGGAAGAAAAATCCCTCAGCTGAACATCACCTGAGCAAGGGATAGGATTCGAATGGCGGTCGAAGGGACAAGCCAACTCATGCAAATAAAGCTCACATAGCAAATTCTTCTCCTCAAAGTCACTTTCCATAAATGTTTCCAGGAATTTAGCTGAGGTCACTAATTCATATGGTCTCCCTTATTTTACATCCCTCAGTTTAAACCAAATGAACTACTCAAATAAAAACATAGGGTAAGAGGAGGATGGTACTCTGGTACCCAACAATTTCTAAGAAAGAGTATACAGCTGATCTTTTTCCACCTACATGGATTTGAACTTGTTTAGCTCCTTTAGCTCCTTCTGTAACTCTTCCCCATGGATTTTTTGGGACATGAGTTCTTCTGCCCACTTTTCCTTCAATTCCCTGATGGTATTCCTATGTTCAGCAAGGGAAACCATCCTTTCTTGATATCTCTCCACCTGACTCCTCCACTTCCTCACTTCTATTCTCAGGATTCAGAGTTCTTTTGTCAGCTTCAGGATTTCTTCATCTTCAGCATGTTCTTCATTATCAGAATCCAAATTGACAAAATTTTGAGCAAGTTGAGTCCATACCTTATCACCTGATGTTCCAATTTGAACATCATGTACTTCTGAAATCACTTATGGGGGTGTTGGTTCTTTTGTAACAGCATCCCTTCCTTGAATTTCTCTTGCAGCAACTTCAACCATAGGTGCCTCTAAAACAACTTCTAGGGATGTTGTTTCTTGTGTAACAACATCCTGTCTTTGGAGTTCTCCTATAACAACCTCAGCAGCTGATTGTGAAGGTGTTGGTTCTTGTGCGATAACCTCCTCCTAAATTTTGATCTCCCTCTCTGCCTGATTGTCAGCTACAACTTTGACAGGGGGATGCAAGGTTGCTGGTTCTTGTGTAACAGAGCCCTACCCTTCTATTTCTTCATGCAACTGGGATTATAGAGTTGCTTCCATGTATTTTGCAATATGGAGTTTTTCTTTGAGCATTTTAGTGTCCCCCCGGGATTGTGATTGCATTTGTTCATCCTCTCCTAAATCCAAATCCTTAATGATGTCCATTTCAAGATTGATTTCTTGTTGCTACCTGAGAATCTCCATGAAAATTTCCAGGGATGTTGGCTCTTGTGTAGCAACATCCTAGTTAACTTACTCATTTTCTTGCTATTGGGGTTCCATTTCTATTAACTATGTGTCCTGAGATGGTTCAGTATTCACAGTGCAGATTTCTTCGTTAAATTCCAGAATATTTTCAATCTCTAGTTCATCTTCCCCCATTTGGGTGGCAACTTCAACAAGAATATTCAAGGATGTTGTTTCTTGTGTATCAGCACCCTATTCAACCTCATCATCATTATGCTGTTGAGGTTCCATCTCTATTAGTTCCGTGTCCTGAGAAGGTTCAGGAGTCACAACGCAGACTTCTTCAATAAAATAAGGAATAATTTCAGCCTTTGGTTCACCTATCCCAATTTGGGTGGCAACTTCAACATGAATATTCAGAAATGTTGGTTCTTATGTATCAGCACCCTTTTTATCTGCTACTTCCCTTTGTTGGAGTTGCTCTTGGGGAGCTTCACCATCCTTCCAATCAAATTGTCCTTGTTCTTCCACAGCTACAGGTACAGGTTGTTATGTCACAAAGGAACAAACTATGAATTTGTATCCTGACTGGTTAAATTTTTCTCCACACACAGGGCAGACCACTCTTTCTTCCTCCTCACCATCCTCAACAGGATTTGATCCTTCTAATTGGTCTATAGCTTCAACCAATGTGTGCAGCTTCCTTTCCACCTACTTCCTGCATGCTTCCTTCCAATTTTCTAGTTCTTTATGAAGTGATTGTACTTCCTCCTTTAATAGACCATTTCCGTATAGAATTCCCTCAATTTGAGGTTCTTCTACAGTCAAATCCTATGGGGCATCATTTTCTTTGGGTCTCATAATGGGGAATTCAATCTGTGCTTCTATGGTTTCCCATCTTGCCCATGCTGCTTCAGCTGCTGTAATTGACCTGGTTCTTTTTCATTTTATTGGTGGTGATGCCTGTATTTCTTCTTTTGATCTCCTCCTTTTCCTCCATGGTGCCAGAATCTCCAAATTTGCAGCTGATGTGGAAGGGATATCCTCTGTCTCAGCATTTTCCTATTCTTCCTCAACCAAAGTTCCTCCCCATTCAGGGGAAGATTCAATGGTCAACACCTTTGTGTTTCCTTCTGTTATCATGGCGCTAACATCCTCGGCTTCAGCTGTCATAGCATATAATGCTACTCCAGCTTCATCCTCTGCTGTCAAAGCTTCCATATTATTTAATCTCTCTACAGGGTTTTCTCGTGCATTTTCCTCCAATTCTTCTACTTGGTCTTCTAAGTGATCATCTGATCTAGTCTCATTCCCCTCCCCCCAACTAAATTGAAGGTACTATGATCCTCTTGTTGCTATTTATTCCCCCCCAACTGTTCATTTGCAGGATCCTCTTGGTTTTGAACAGCACCATAAGTACAGGTACTTCTACTTCTTCTTCTATTGGAACACCAAGCAAAAGGGCAGGTTCCTAGTTTATCTGAATTTGACCTGTGAATTGCTCCTAGGTTTGGTTTCGTTGAGCTAAGGCCCATAAAATTATTAATTTGATTAGGCCATGGTGGGTAAGGAAGGAGTTTGGATGCTTGGCTATTCTAACAAACCCCGCCATATGGTCTAGGTCATTGAATAGATAAAATGGAATATTCAGTAAGGCCCTATGACGGAGATGAGATAATAGAGGAAGTTCAGAGTAATAAATAGTTTGATACTTACCTTCATAGGTGATATACTTCTTGAGGAAAACTACTACTTGATCCCATGGCCGAGGCAATGGTTGTAACGCTATCCCTCTCCTTGACTGACGAATTTTCTCTCCCTCTATCATAAAATAATGTACTGCAGCAGCATTGGGGGTTCTTTGACCAAACCAGGCTCTTCCCACCTGAGGAAGGATAGTGACCTAAGACATTATTGCTTCAGAGACTTCTATAAATAACCCTTGAACCTCTGAGTGGGTTTCTATAAGATTTAAGGCAAATTGTAGAGCTATCTCTCGATGAAACCCATTCAGACATTGGAAATATTCAGTCCAGCCCACAGCTTCAAAAATATGAAAACTTCGACATTTCTTCTCAGTTCTCGCATATTTGGAGGTTCATGCTGAGTTGGGATACCCATGTTTGTTTGACTTTAGAATTCTTTATCAGTCCAACAGATTACAGGTATCGACAATGGAGGTTAAAGAATCGAGTATGCATGGATAGCTGAGAGTGGAGTTGGGTAAATTCAGAAAGTTTCAGAGCATGGAAATGTTTGGAATTTTATCCCAAATTAGGAAAGGTGTCGGTTATCAGGTAACTTAAATGGCCATTAATTCGTATGAGTGGACAGTTAATGGTATGCAGGTGTAATAATGGCACAGAAAGGAAGGTATGATTAATGTTTTCAAATCTAGTTAATGCTTAATCAAGTAAATAATCAGAACCATACCTTCAAAAATATGCGATGAATGGTGACCTTGGAAAATAGTAAAGCGTGTGAAGTGCAGCCATTTAAATTTAATCATTATTGCAGGCATGTTGCAATGACCTTTTTTTCCAACGGACCAAAACCATCTTGTCAATCATGTCGAAAACATAATGAATGATGTGAAGTAAATTGGAATCTCCACCATCAGGAATTGGGGCCAGATCTGGAGGAGTCGCTAACCAAGGTTGCAAAGAGTTTTGCCAATAATGGAGGAGTCACAGCCGCATACCATAGAGAAATAAAGTAGTTTGGCAGAGTCACAGCCATGAATTATAGAAAAATTAGCCAGTTTTGGTGGAGTCGCGGCTGCCGGAAAAGGTAAACATAGTAAAAATGGAATGGTGTCGCAGCTGCCGGAAAAGGTAAACATAGTAAAAATGGAATGGTGTCGCAGCTGCCAGAATGGGAAAAAGGCATTAAGTTATGGTGCTGCAGCTGTGCAGAATGAGGTAAAGGGCAGGAGTTTATGGTGTTGCAGCTACAGAAAAATGAAAAAATAGGCAATGTTTTGATGGTGTTGCAGTTGCACGGAATAGGATAAAGGGTGGGATTTTATGGTGTTGCAGCTGCAAAAAAACAGAAAAATAGGCAACGTTTTACGGTGTTGCAACTGCACGGAACAGGATAAAGGGAGATATTTTATGGTGTTGTAGTTGCAAAAAAATGGAAAAAATAGGCAATGTTTTACGGTGTTGTAGCTGCGCGGAACAAGGTAAAGGGAGGCAATTTATGGTGTTGCAGCTCTAGAAAAATAGAAAAATAGGCAAAGTATTACAATGTTACAACTGCAACAAACTTGTTCAAGGAATTTTCTTCTGATGCAGGAAGTTATAGAAGGATGACCCTGGTTGATTGGCCTGATAATGACCACTTCTCCTTAGGTGCCTCCCTGCACATTTTATTTTAAAAAAATGGATCAAGTGCAAAAGAAAAAGATAAAAATAATAGTAAAAATATCAATTTATTTATATACAAAAATGTTATGTAAGATTTACAGTGATTATCTAAGGATTGACAGGGGCAGAGAAAGATTCCTACCCTTATTCTAACTGGTATTCTAGATTAGCTGCAATCTGTGAAGTGAATGCATCTTTTGAAATGAGCTTATGGTACAATCGCAGCCTGTGACCATTATCAAATAATGGTGCACGATTCTCATCAATGGTTACCAGGTGGACTGTACCATTATCAAATACTATGTCTACCATGTATGGGCCCAACCATGTTGTGCGTAACTTACCCTTGAAGTCCCTTTTGAATATTGAATCATATAATAATGTCCAGTCTCCTTTGAAAAATAATTTCTTTTTGATGAATCGGTCATGCCAATTGGATCTCTGTTGCTGGATTAATACTATTTGATCCATAGCAGCTAAACGGTTCTCATTAAGTTCATTCAATTGATTCAATATTCTCTTCTAGGCTTTGCTCACATCTAAGTTTACCTCTGTACTTGCCTTCAAATTCTTGATTTAAAATTCAATGGGGAAGACAACACTTTTCCCATACACCAATTCATAAGGATAGAAACCTATAGTATTGCACCAAGTAGTACGGTATTCCCACAATGCTTATGGAAGTATATCATCCCAATCACTACGATGGCTCTTGATCCTTTTGGTAAGGATGGCTTCAATAACTTTCTTAGTGCTTTCTACCTGACCATTGGCCTGGGGATGGTATGGTGAAGCTATCCGGTGCTGAATATGGTACTTCAATAGCATAGCTTCAAATTGATGTGACACAAACTAAGGTCCTCCATCTGTAACCACTTCCTTTGGTACTCCGAAATGGGTAAATATTTAACCATACAGGAAATCGATCATAGCCTAGTCATTGGCTTTCACCAAAGCCACAGCTTCTACCCATTTCTTCATGTAGTCGGTACAAACCAAGATGTAGGCTTTCTTCCTAGAATGAGGGCTGATAGGACCAACAAAATATAAGGCCCATCTGTCAAAAGGTTTAACCACCAATTTTGGTCGAAGAGGCATTTGATCCAATCTGTTAAGTTGCCCCATCCTCTGGCAGCTGTCACAAGGCTAGACATATCTTTTTGCATCCCTGAAAAGGGTCGGCCAATAGTAGCCCATTCTCAGCACTTTGTGTCCTATCCTCCTATCTGCAAAATGTCCCCCACAAGGATCATCATGGCAGGCCTTCAAAATATGGAATATTTCATCTTCTCTTACACATCTTCTGATCTCAAGATCAAGGCCTGTGTAGAAGAGATGACCATCTATCCAACAATACCTAGCACTTTGTTGAATAATTTTCCTCTTTTCTCTTTTTGACAAATGTGCCAAAAGCTTCCTTGTAGCCAAGTAGTTAGCGACATCTACATACCAAGCGGAGTGAGATGAAACTGCAAATAAGTGTTCATCTGTAAAAGAGTCCTCAACAGGCGAATTACAATCACTGTTAGTAAAATGAGATAAGAAATCAGCGATAACATTTTATTTTCCAGGTCTGTCTATAATGGTGATGTCAAATTCCTATAATAATAACAGCCATCTAGTTACCCGAGCATTTGTAACATGTTTATTCATTAGATATTTGATGGTCGAGTGGTCAATGTGCACAAAGGTAGGATATCCAGTGATATAATGTCAGAATTTGTTAATGGAGTAAACAATGGCTAAAAACTCCTTCTCGATAACATTATAATTAAGTTTAGCAGGGGCTAGGTTTTTGCTAATATAATAAAGTGCATAAAGTGCTTGACCATCCTGCTATCCTAAAACTACTCCAATGGCGATATTAGAGGCATCTGAAGAAATATGAAAAGGAAAGGCCCAATCGGTCCCTCTTAGGATGGGAGCTATGGATAGCTTCTCCTTAAGTTTAACAAATGCTGGCATGCCTCATTCCAAGTAAATTGCACATCCTTCATTAACAATGAAAACAAAGGAGAGGCAAGTTTGGAAAAGTTTTCAATAAATCTTCTGTAATATCCAGCATGCCCTAAGAAACTTCGCACTTCTTTTTGAGTTCCAGGAGTAGCTATATTTTTATTACCTTGATTTTAGAGGGGTCTACCTGGATGCCATCAGTAGAGATAAAATGCCCCAAAACTACCCCTTGACTCATCATCATATGACACTTTTCAGTGCTCAAAGATAGTTGGGTCTGTTCATAGGGAGTTAAAACCTTTTCCAAATTTTTCAATGCTTCTTCAAAGTCTTTTCCATAAGGAGTAAAATCATCCATGGAAATTTCCATACTATCATTAACTAATTCTGAAAAGATGCCAATCATAGCCCTTTGAAATGTGGCTGGTGCAATTCATAAACCAAAGGGAAGCACTCTATTTGCAAAAGTTCCCCAAGGACAGGTGAAGGTAGTTTTATCCTGGTCTTCAGGAGCAATCTGGATTTGATTGTACCTGCTAAACCCATCCAGGAAGGAGAAAAACTTCTTCCCAGATAAGGTGTCAAGTACTTGATCGATGAAAGGCAGGGCAAAGTGATATTTCTATGTTTCCTTGTCCAGCTCTCTATAGTCCACATAGACTCTCCATTTACCATTCTTCTTGGGTACTATCACGAGTGGAGACACCCACTCGTTATCTGAAATGGGATATATAAATCATGCTTCCAAGAGTTTCTGAATTTCTTCCTTCACTATGTCCCTAAGATTGGGATTCATTCTTCGTTGAGGCTGGCACACAGGCCGGGAGTCACTTTTGATATAAATGTGATGGGTGCACAGATTAGAAGGGATGCCCCCCATGTCTGTGTACTCCCAATAAAATGCCCCCTTGTATTTTTTTAACAGAGTGATTAGGAATTCCTGTTCATCTGGGGTAAGACTAGGATTGATATTCAGGGTTTTTCCAGACTCTACCTCAACAAGAACACTTTTCAAATTTTTCAACACTGGAACTATGTATCACTAACTAATGTCTCCTCTGTGAGATTTTCTTGTTCCTCTTCACCTAGAGTAGCATTCAGGATCTAGTAAATTTTCTTATTGACAGAAGTGGGTTCACTGATGAATATATTAATTGCATTGTCTTCAGTTTCATATTTAAAATTCAAGGCCTTCCCTATCGTTAATAATGGCTGAACACCCTCTTCTTCCTTTGGTTCCATCCATAACGGAGTTTCAGCTTCTAAGCTCAGTCGAGCTAGAGGATAGAGAGTGAGGTTCTTTATCTCGGTTCCATCTGATATGGTCATAGATGCAAATTGATAGCTGATGCAAGCATTAGTTGTAGCTAACCAGGGACTTCCCAGGATCAATGGGTGTCCTCCTAGCTACAACTTAGGTTGTAAAACCAAGAAGTCAGCGGGATACTCCCAAGAATCAACTGAGATAACGAGATCATCCAAGATTCCTTCAGGTTTAATAGTGGATCTATCTGCTGGTTCTAAAACAATAGGAGTTGGCCTGAGATTAGTGATCCCAAGTCTCCTTACAGTTTCAATGGTCATGACGTTAATTGTTGCACCTAAGTCTACCAGTGCGTTGGGTATTTCTGTGTTCCCAATCTACACAGTGACAATGGGATTCCTAGGATCGTCATATTTGGCCAAGAGGGTTTTCCCCATTATTAATTCAGATAATTTCCCTATGGCATGAACAGTGGGAGGATCCCTGGGTTTTCTTCCTGGTTTCCTTGTACACTGATCCCGAACGGTTTTGGCATAGATAGGTACGTCTTAAAGGGCCTGAAGGAGTGGAATTTTAACATAAATATTTTTTAATTCTCCTAAGACGTTAAATTGAGGTTGTCCCACTACCTTCGGTAATATTAATATTTCAGGGTATGGTGGTTCCCTAATCAAATGTGTAGGCTGTGTGTCGATAAATGTGTCTTTTTGTGTTTCAGCTGGCATATTAGTAGGATGTTCATCGTCTTCAATAATGGGGGTCACTGTATTGGATAAATACTATGGGTTCATCCTTTCTTCACGCACAGAGGATGGAACACCCTCAATGATCAAAGGCTCCACTACCCTCCCTGATCGTAAGCGGATGTTGTTGTAGGGTACAAGAGTAATGGAGTAAGCGGGCATGTTGATAGTCTCAAACTGATGGAATGATTTATTATTTGGGTTGGGGTTAGGTTGAGTAGGAAGCTGTGGTCGTATTGGCATATTGGGGACAACATTATTCTAGAGTTACAGCTATGACTGTTGATAAGGATGAGGATATTATTGAGGAGGGTATGGTTGATGAGGAAACGTTTGATGTGGAAGCTATTGAGAAAGTTGGTTATGGGGAAACTGGTTCCCTAGATGGAAGTTCCTCCATCCAGGAGACCAATAATTTTGTTGGTTTGGTGGTTGTGTCCAGGGGTTCCAGGAGTTAAAATTTGGCATTAGAGGTTGAGAGGGGTACCATCGAGGGTTAGAATAAGATGAAGGGAATTGGGTATTCATGTGCTGCATATTATTCCAATTATTCATGTTATTTGAAAATGGAAACAAGTCTGGAGTCATACCTTGATTTCGAGGCTTCCAGGGCTTTTTCTGTGCAATAAAGTAAGCTGGTTCCACATCAGGAGTTGATTCCTGCAGAACTGCCTTCACTTAAGGTAGTGAAAGGAATTATTTTGTGTCATGGTTCAACTCACACAACTGACACACTTCTACCTTGTTGAGCAGGCACTCCTTCAGAGGGAATAATACACCAAGTGTGAGATCCTCTACTGCTTGTTTCTGCTTTTCCCTTAGGACATCTATTTCCAAGGAGATGGAGCTCATCATTTCTGTCTTGAAATTTTCAAGGAGATTGCATATTTCTGCCCTGGTGGCTCCTCCATTAGATGACTTTTGTGTTCTGTCAAAGACATCACATTCTAATTTGTCCCATTTGTCCCGTTTGTTGTTCCTGGAAGATCCCCTGGAATATATTTTGCATAGTTCAATGATCTTTTCAAAGGAATCCTTGGAGATATCCCCCTTTCCTAACAAGTTTAACATGTCTAGGAAATATTCCCTAATCCCATGAAGTAGGATTATTTTGAGCACATATAACCCCATATTAGTATGTCTAGCTCTCTACACATTATATAAAATCCTTTCAACAAAATCTTCCAAAATTTCATCATCCCTCTATACCATTTTAAACAGTTCTTCTCTCTTGTCCTTGGTATTGCAATACTCCTGATATTTCTCTAGGAACATCTGCTTCATTCGGTCCTAGGTAGTGACAGTTCTCCCTCCCAGGCCCATAAACCAACGTAATGCATTGTCCTTCAGAGTGGCAGGAAAACATTTCAGCTTCTGTGCATTGGTGGTGTAGTTATAGTTGCGACAGAGGATGTCAAATTCAAAAATAAATTCGTTCAGATCCTCTGTTGCTTTTCCATAAAAGCGAGGCAACACCAATGGCGATATATTTTTCATGGGGGATATCCCTTCTGGTTGTTGAATTGGGAACTAAAGTGTAGCAACCATCCCTTCAAGTGGGGATTTACCCTCGTGATGATGATTTTCGCCCATTGCTTCTTCATGATCTTCAGGATCGCATCTGTTGCTCATATCTTCCTCTGTTTTATCCTCTTCGTCCTTCCACTGATCGTTAAATTTTTTATGGAGCTGTGTCCACTCCTCTTCAGTCACAACCTTCCCATTAATGTGATAGATCAAATCTTGGTCAGCTGATCCTGTAGTACTAAATCTGTCTTCCTCCATAGGGATATCCGAGGGTGTTGCAACTCCTCATGTGTTCTCCACTGTAGAGACTGATGCTACCACTCTAGGGGTAACTGGGCTTCTTCTAATAGTTTTTTCCTGATAGCAATCCCCAGTAGAAGAATTGGTCCTATCAACCAGGTTGTCAATGAATGTTCTTCTTCCCAATGCTGGATTTCACCCACGGCCTTGACCACCTACAATGTTAGTGTTCTATGGGGTTCTGGGATTTATAATATGGTAACGATGTACCCTTCTTGTATTCATGCAACCCAAAACATGCAAACTTAAAAACTGAAGAAGAATGAATAAATATAATTACTGGATGTAACTACTACGGTGTCTAATAATTATCCTCCCCGGCAATGGTGCCAAAATGTGGGGCACCCTATATGCAAGTTAATTAAAGCCAACATACATAGTGTTCAATATAAATTGCTAACCCAGGGAAGTCTCTTATTTCAAGGATAATATGCACTGTGTATGCTTTAAACACTAAGTAGTTGATGCTGTAAATGAATGACCCTACTTTCTTGTTCAGCCGAACTCATCCCATGATCTACTTAATCTAATTTACCTTCTTAAGAATGCAATCACAAGTACCTTCTTACTATTAGATTTTTATTATTCAAGCTAGCATTATATTAGGATATTTAACTGAGAGAATAACAAGCACAACAATCAAACACAAGAGACAATGAACACAGTGTTTTTCCTATGGGAAACCATAAATGGAGAAAACCCCACAACTACCTCTGAGATAGAATCAACACCAAAAGTAAAACCCAAAACAGTAAGATGATCTCTCGACAACAGTAGCCTCTTTCTTCCTAGACCCAGCAACTTCTTCTTTCTCAGCTATGTGCTACAACTAAGTGTGAGTGAGTGTGTAATAAATAGAGAGGCTCACTCTCTATTTATACTAATTCATGACTTGACAATAACTCACTAGGTCCGACTTCTCTAGGAGATTCTAATAACCCTAGGGCCCCGCAACTACAGGGACTTTAACCCTTAAACAATAGGAGGGTTACCCACAATGACTTGACATGAATTGTTTACATTATAGAAACCCCCGATAGGAACATCGGGGCATGAAATGACTCAATTACATTACAAATACTTCCTAGAATAAACATCGGGGTACAATACATGAAATATACAAGTGAATACATTCTGAAGTTACACATACATCAACACTCCCTCTTAACTAGGAAGGTATTCTCTTGACACAATTTGTCAATATTGGTCTTCTTCTCTAGATCATCTCGTCATCTTCATATTCAAGTAATCTTCATATTGGATCTGGATCATCATCACTAGATTTGGATCATCACTCGATCTGGATCATCACTGTTGGATCTGGATCATCACTCGATCTGGATCATCACTATTGGATCTAGATCATCACTCGATATGGATCATCATGGAGACATCATCACTAGATCTGGATCATCACTCAATCTAGATCATCACTGGGTCATCATCATAGGTACTATCTCATGATTCTTCTTGTCATAGGAAGTTCTACAGAGCCAGCCCTTTTTCATGCTGGTTGTAGGCCTAGCCTCCATGTAGGTCTTCTTCAGTGCTTACATTTGGCCCTAAGTTAGAATGGCCAGCACTCACATATGACCATGAGAGGAACACATCCAACACCATGTCAAAATGGCACAACACTTACATTCACCAGCATGATATGACACAACTACTATCATCTGTGAAAAGTCAGCTCTCACATCCACTAGCATGATAGGACACAACTACTATCATTTGTGGAAAGGCATAGCACTTACAATCACCAGCATGATAGGACACAACTAATATCATTTGTGAAAAGGCACAGCACTCACATCCACCAGCATGATAGGACAAAAATACTATCATTTGTGAAAAGGCACAACTCTCACATCCACCAGCATGATAGGACACAACTACTGTCATCTGTGGAAATGAACAGCACTTACAATCACCAGCATGATAGGACACAACTACTATCATCTGTGAAAAGGCACAACACTCACATCCACCAGCATGGTAGGACACACCTACTACCATATGTGGAAAGGAACAGCACTTATAATCACTAGCATGGTAGGACGTACCTACTACCATCTGTGAAAAGGCTCAGCGCTCACATCCACCAGCATGATAGGACACAACTACTATCATCTATGGAAAGGGTCATCACTCACATCCAGCAACATGATAGGACACAACTACTATCATCTATGGAAAGGAACTGCACTTACATCTGATCATGTGGGAACCAATCCTACAGTCACATCAGAATGGCCCTCAGCCCTAGGCTAAGGATTCCTGGTAACTGACCAGGTACCTCCATTCAGAGAATGGCGATAGCCCTTATATATGATCATGTAGGAACCAATCCTACAGTCACATCAGAATGGCTCTCAGCCCTAGGCTGAGGATTCTTGGTAACTGACCAGGTACCTCCATTTAGAGAATGGCAATAGCCCTTATATCTAATCATGTGGGAACCAATCCTATAGTCACATTAGATTGGCTTAGCACTCACATCTGACATGGAAGGAACCAATCCTCTCACCATGACAGAATGGCTCAGCCCTTACATCTGACCATGGAAGGAACCAATCCTCTCACCATGTCAAAATGGCTCACAGACTCATCACTTCCCTTTGGAGGGAAGCTCGATCTGGAGAACACCAAGATTATCCCTGAAGTATTCAAAATTCACTAAGGCCAATGGCTTTGTCAACACATCAGCTATCTGTTTGTCCGTCGCAACATACTGGAGCTTCACTACTCCTCTCTGCACCATATCCCTGATAAAGTGATATTTGATCTCGATATGCTTCGACTTGTCATGGAACACCGAGTTCTCCGACAACTTCACACAACTCTAGTTGTCGCAATATATACAAGTAGCATCTAACTGGAGATCAAATAAATCAGACAGTAGCTTCCTCATCCATACTGCCTCACAAGTGACTGAACAAGCTGCGACATACTCTGCTTCAGCTATACTCAATTCCACACAGTATTGCTTCCTGCTAAACCAAGAGATCACACCTAATCCCATACTGAAGCAACACCCTAAAGTGCTCTTCCTATCGATGGCACTGCCTGCCCAATTTGAATCAACATAACCCTCTAGGTTAATCTTCTAATTCACCTCATACTTGAGCCCATAATCAACTATACCCCTCAGGTACCTCAGAATATGCTTTGCAGCAATCAAGTGAACATGTCTCGGATCTGTCAAGAATTGGCTCAAGGTGTTCACAGCAAAGCAAATATCTGGTCTCGTGTTCGTCAGGTACATTAGGGACTTAATCATCTAACGATACATTATAACATCAGCCAACTCTGATGAAGCATCACTCAATAGCTTCAGGTTCGATGCCATAGGTGTGGTCATGGCCTTGCAATCCATCATCTCGAACCTCTTCAGGATCTCTACCATATACTTCCCTTGTCCCAGGGAAATTCCATCTGCATTCTTCCACACCTCCATACCTAGAAAATAGTGCATCATACCCAAGTCCTTCATTTAGAACTCAGCAGTAAGCTTCCTCTTTGTATCAGTAATCAACTCATCCATACCTGTTACAAAACAGATCATCTACATACAGTAGGAGTATCACTAGGTTACCATCTTCAACCTTGTAGTAAAGGTTGGAATCTTCTTTACTCTTGGTAAAGCCTAGACTAGATAGAAATCTATCAATTCTCTCGTACCATGTCTTGGGTGCCTATTTCAAACCATATAGGGCTCTCTTCAATTTACACACATGATTCTCCCTGTCATGTGTCTCAAACCGAGTGGCTGCTCCACATACACTTCCTCTTCCACTACACCATTGAAGAAATCAGTCTTGACATCCATCTGGTGTATCTTCCATTTCATCACTGTAGCCAGAGAAAGTACTGATCTGATGGAAGTGTATCTAACTACAAGTGCAAAAGTTTCTTCATAATCTATTCCTTCTTTCTGGGAGAAACCATGAGCCACAAATCTTGCTTTATATTTCTCTATGCTACCATCTACGGCATGCTTGATCTTGTAGATCCATTTGGAATTTACAATAGACTTCCCTTTTGGTCTTGGGACAACATCCCAAACATCATTCTTCATGATCAATTGATACTCTTCGATCATAGCATACTTCCATTATTTCCTTTCTGTCGCTTCTTCATAGTTGGAAGGTTCTTTATTAATGAAGTCACATAATAAGGCTACATAACCAGAGTAGGACCTGGTTCTTTTTCTTTCTCTATGATTTTCTTCTAGAGCCCCATATCTTTCTGCACCTTGGATAGCTTCTCATACCCAAGCAGGTTTCCTCTTGTGAGGATTCTTCTCCTGAGGTGGATCTACAGGTTCTTGAGGTTCTTCTAATTCTTGATCTTATTCTTGGTATTCTTCGTTCATGGTTGTGTCATGAATTCTGGGTGCTTCTGTTTCTTCAGGTTCTTCAGCAGGTTTCTTTCTGGATTTGTTGTAAGCTAAGTCTTCATCAAATGTTACATCCCTGTTGATGTCGATTTTCTTGAATCGTAGGAAGTATATTCTGTAGGCCTTCGAGCTTTCAAAGTATCCCACAAATATACCCTTCCTTCCTGAAGTATATAACTTTGTCCTCTTTTCTTTTGAAATGTGTATGTACACTAGACAACCGAATATTCTGAGATGGGTGACTTCTAGTTTCTTGCCGAAAAATACTTATTCAAGTGTCTTGTTCTTGAGTACTCTATGTGGAGTATGGTTCTGTACATAAACCACTATTCTGGCAACTTCTACTCATAGATGCATGGGAAGATCTTGATCATGAAGCATATCCCTTGCAGCTTCCATGATCATTCTATTCTTCCTTTCTGCAACCCCATTCTATTGTGGATTATATGGAGTAGTTAACTCCCTCTTAATCCCTAAATATTTACATAATGATTTGAATTCATTTGATGTGAATTCTCCACCATTATCTGATCGAAAGGTTCTGATTTTCTTTTCTGTTTGGTTCTCGATCAAGGATTTGAATTCCTTGAACTTGCTAAATACCTCATCTTTGTTCTTCATGAAGTATATCCATGTCTTCCTAGAAAAATCATCAATAAAAGAAACATAGTATACATACCCGCTTAATGAACTAGATGACATTGGACCGCATACATCGGAGTGAATGATTTCCAAGATTCCTTTTGCCTTGCTCTCGCTACTTGGAAATGTTTTCTTTGTGTTCTTTCCTTTCGCACATCCTTTGTAGACTCCTCGTGTTTTCTTGAATTTCTGGAAGACCTTTAACAGCTTTGCTTGCAAGTGGTAGTGCTCTGTAGTGCACATGTGCAAGCATTCTATGCCAAAGTTCATTTGGCTCTACTGTGTCATGGACCAAATCTTGTTCTGGATGGACCTTCAATTTGTATAGACCTCCCTTTTGTTCCCCAATCACTACTGCATCATTAATAGAATTTCCCTTTGGCCGCATGATAACTTGGCCATCTATAAATCCAGCTTTCATGCCTTTTTCATCTAATGTAGATATGGAGAGGAGGTTCTTCTTTAGTCCTGGTACAAACATTACATCTTGCATCTTCATAGAATTTCCAGAGTCTAGCTTATAGGAGGATTCCCCACTACCTTTTATTGGATATTGGTAGTCATCTCCAAGTTTCACCTTGTGGGGTGATTCATGTTCTGATAGTTTCACAAAGGAATCTTTGAATCTTGTCATATGTTTGGAAGCCCCACTGTCTATAATCCAATCATTGCTTCCATGTGTGATGTTTCCCATGAGAGCGAAAATCAAGACATATTCTTCATCACTTGAAGAATCATCACTTTCTTGTCTGATTCTCTTTGTGGAAGGTTCATCATCCTCTGCAGCATGAGCATGATGTCTTCTCTTGTTTCCCTTTTTCTTATTTTTTCTTTTAGGACAATCTTTTGCAAAGTTTCCTACTTCATCACATATATAACATCTAATTCTAGATAAATCTTTTCTAGTGCTATTTTTATGGAAATGTTTACCTCTGGAGTGATGAGAAATTCTTTTGCTTTTCTTGGAGTGAACTGTGAGAGATTGATCTTCACTTCCCATCTTTTCTTCTCGAGCTGCTATCCGAGCTTCTTCTTGAGAGCATTCTTCCCATAGTCTGTTGAACTTGACTCACTTCTTTCTGGCACAGATTTCTTGAATAAAGGAGTCCCATGCTCTAGGGAGACCATTCAAGGTGGTCATTACAATCTCTGCATTCTCCACTTCTTCATCTACTGCTTCCAGTTGTTCCTTGATCTGAGAGACCCTTGTAAAGTAAGACTGGATGGCCTCTGCATTCTGGATCTTTACATTCTTTAGTTGGTTTCTCGGAGTCATCTTTCGGTTCATGTTCTTCCCTTAAAAAAGTTTGATCAGGGCATCAAACATAGCTTTAGGTGTCTTTAGGGAGGACACTTGTGGTATGAGGTGATCTTTGATTGAATCAGAAATAATCCTCTAGCAATGACCAATTTATTCTTGTGTAAGGCCTTAGCCTCATCTCCCTCTAGAACTGAAACCTCCTCATTGATATAGGAGTCCAACTCATTTTCTTCCAAGACCAGGGAAATCCTATACTTCCAGGATCGGAAGTTATCAACTCCCTCAAGCTTTCCATCAAGCTTGGTATGATAAGACATCTTAACTGAGAACCTCAAATGGAAATAAAAAATATTTAGATCTTACCAGGTCAAGATGTTGGATCTGAATCTAGAGCTGAATTTCTGCAGTGCTGGTTCAAGAGCAGATTAGGGTTTGGGTTTCCTGGAGTTCTGTCCAACCAAATTCTTTGATCTTGATCTCTAAACTTCGATTTTGAGGAGGAGATCAATCCAGGCCTGGGTTCACTCAAAAATTCCACTTCTATGGAAAGCCCTAATTTTGGGCAGCAGTGTCGGGTCAGAAACTGAAAAATACTCAGAATCAGATTCTACTTCGACAGAAAGATGCACCCTAGGGAGGAGAGTCAATCCAACCTTCTTTTGCTGAAAATCTATGGAGAGAGATCCAAAAAGTAGGAAGCCCTAGTTTCCGCAACTACACAGTGTCTTCTTCTTAGGTTAGCTATGATACCATGTTAGATTTTTATCATTCAAGCTATCATTATATTAGGATCTTTAACTGAGAGAATAACAAGCACAACAACCAAAAATAATAGACAATAAACATAGTGTTTTTCCTCGGGGAAACCATAAATGGAGAAAACCTCGCAACCTCCTCTGAGATAGAATCAGCACCAAAAGTAAAACCCAAAATAGTAAGATGATCTCCCAACAGCAGTAGCCTCTTTCTTCCTAGCCCCAGCAACTTCTTATGTCTCAGCTATGTGCTACAACTAAGTGTGAGTGAGTGTGTAATAAATAGAGAGGCTCACTCTCTATTTATACCAATTCCTGACTTGACAATAACTCACTAGGGCCAACTTCTCTAGGAGAGTCTAGTAACCCTAGGGCCCCGCAACTTCAGGGACTTTAACCCTTGAACAATAGGAGGGTTGCCCACAATGACTTGACATGACTTGTTTAGATTATAGAACCTCCCGATAGGAACATAGGGGCATGACATGACTCAATTACATTACAGATACTTCCCAGAATAAACATCGAGGTACAATACATGAAATATACAAGTGAATACATTTCGAAGTTACACATCCATCAACACTTATGATTTTTAATCTAGATTTAAAAGATTCAGGAAATAACATCTAGATTACTTTTGCAGAAAGTTAAATTCTTAATTACCAAACCATCTAAAGATCCATCTCAACTATCTTAATTCATCTTATTCTAGAAATTCAAAGTACAGGAATTAAATTCTGCAATTATAAATGTGAAGAAACAAACTGCAAAGATCTAAAGAAAACAACGATTGAAAGAAATAGAGATGAACAGGGCTATCACAACTATCACACAATTGCATATAAGAAAGTTAACCTATACAGTCGACTGGCACACCACACCACTACAGTTTACAGGGGATGCAATTACTGATTATTCAAATGACACACAGCAAATTGATGACTGTTGCATCGTATTGTAAATAAAGGAAATTATCACAAAATCCAACCACACAACATAATAAGTAAAATACCTAATTAACTCAGCAATCCCTGTGGGAAGGCAGGCCCATCCTTCACACAAAGATGATGGAAGTAACACATGTTAGAACGCCGAGGTCTGAAGAATCAAACTCCTTGTATTAAAATGGCGGATGAGCATAGAACCTCAGTCACAGCTAATACAATAATTTGATTAAATTTTCAACCCCTGGCTCAGAATAGTTCCCAGTATTTATACAATTACAATCATAACATATTCCCACTATTATCGGCTAGCCATGAGGATCTCTGATCTTCAGGCTGCCCTAATTATGATAAGCTATTACAGTCATGGAAAGATGAAAGCAGAGATTATAGGAAGGCTATTACTCGAGCCAGAAATAATGATCATGATCAATTGAGAAGATACTATGTGGATTGCAGCTACTTTTGAGTAGTGGCACACTATTGCCTCCGAATCCGTTGCAGCCTGTTGCGGCTACCTTTGTACAACTTGCGTGGAATAGTATCATCGGACCACGTTCTTTGGGAAACAATGGAATGGATGGCGATCATCTCAGCAATGAATGTTCATCCCTTTCTTGGCAGGTTCAGCTCGCTACATCTATATCCTTTACATCTCGAATTGTCTTTATAAAACCACCATATGTTAGCATAATTTAAGATGTAAAGCCCTGATTATAACAATCCTAAGCATTAATAAAATAAGACAATGATTAACCATACCTGTATGAATTAAGGGACCAAGTGAAGGAAAAACATATGTTTAGTGTACATAATAGAGTAGGATGAGGCAAAAAGAGGTAGGTAAAGGTGGTCAAAAAGGTGTCATTTTTGGGCCCAACACGTCCTAGAGGTAATTTTTGGCGTGTCCCATGAAAGGAAATTCATTAGTGTAGTTCCCATAGACACTACACAGCTCGTAGGGATGGTTGGTCCACAATGCAGCATTCCATCGAGTTGGGTTAGGATGTTGGGGGTTTTGCATTGGCAGATTGGCACCATTGAGGGGAGGGTTTGGTTGTTGGCCACCTCTTTGGGGTTGGTTTTTATGTCTGTTCCTAGCCTACCTATTTGTTCTACCCTATCCTTGTTGATTGTTGGGGGCAGTTTGGTTGGGGCGATTTTGCTAAGCAAACACTTGTCCCGTGGGTGCTGGTGGAGCTGGGGCGGGGTCTGGGGAGGCCTGTGCAAGCAGTGCATAGTATGTCAGAGGAGTTGGAGGGGACACAAATCTAGTTGTTTGTCCTGAATATGATTGTGCTAGACAAGTTGGCGTATGGTCTTGTTGGGTTGGCCCAGGCTGCATATAAGAAGTGGTGGCTCCAGAACGGGCCATCATCCTAGAGTAGTCGGGTACTAGGTGCTCCTAGGAAACATTAGGGGTGTTTGTTGGTTGTGGTGGCATCCTAGGGGGTGCCACATAATAATGCTGGTGCTGGGAGACAGAGCCTATGATGTCATCCGTAGCATGGGATGTCCCTAGAGCATCGCGATGGTAGGTGCTAGCACGGGGGGCGTTTGGGATAATAGTGTACATATATCCAGATTGGGCATATATCAAGTCAAATTGTTGGGCCTTTAGGATGGCCTCTTCTTCGATTTGGGGATGTTTGGATGCGACGTCCTTGGCGATGGGTGGTAGTAAGGTTTTTAAGAACCAGTCAAGGAAAATCTTGTCATCAAGCTTGATTTTGCACAAGCTGCGACGTCGCCGCCACTCATGGATGTGGTCGGTTATATGGGTTGTAGTGTTTTGGCGACAATATAGCAATATTTCTACACCCTCATCATAGCGAACATGAAGTAGGAAATATTGCAGGAACATGAAGGCCAAGGAGTTGAAATCCAGGTACTTGGCTTGAGGTAGCTCTATGTACCATTTAGTTGTGGCACCTGTGAGGGTGCGTTGAAACAACCTAAGTCTAATCGAGTCATATACAATGTTTTTTTATGAGCACCATATATTAAATGTCATGATGCAATTTTGGGGGCACTCCCCTGCCTTCTCTTCAAACTTTGGAATGTCTGATGGGAGTTTGGTTGGCATGGGAGGCCAATGGGATTGATGGTATATAGGGTCGTTGGTTAACCTGGCCAAGTCAAGCAAGTTAAGGCATGCCATGAATGGGAGGTTAGACCCAATATTAGTGTTTACAAGAATGTGATGTCCCTATATGACTGGGGGCGCCTACGGCTGAATTCTCACTGTGGGGATAGTCGACACATTCATGGAAGGGCCACTACCCCCAGGTATAAAAGGTGGGATAGTGGGAATGGTAGGTACAAGTGTGGGTAGCTGACATATGACAGTATGCATAGCAGTGCTAGGACTAGCAACAGAGGTGTTGGTGATGATGTGAGGCATGGACGTGGGTCCACTACCGATCACCCCTCCAGAGACGGGATCCGGGTTTTTGCTAGCCATGGGGCTAGATGGTGCATTATGCAGGTTTGGCTCAGACTGGTATGAATCTGAGCCTAAGTTAGAGGCCATGTGTCCTTCTGAAGGTGTAGAGGGCTATCGAGAATGATCTCAACGGTGCTAGTTTAATAGTCCAAACTGAGGGGACTCCCCTCTGAGACGAGAGGAGGAGCATGGTGGATCAATTGTGTCTTTCTTATAGTAACTGGTAATGAATATCTGGACCATGGTTTAATGGATTCCTAGTGGCTTATAGGTGGTATATCGGCCACAAAGACTACCAGAAGACAACGGTTGGATTTTTCCTCGCAGGATTTACTAGTCAATCTGAAGGGGTCATTGTCCCGTTTTGCTTAGCAATTCCTCTCATTGGCCAGCTACTTTGGGATTCCTGTGGTACTCCTCATAATGCGTTTTAGGACATAGCCCAAGAACTTCCCATAGTTTATGGTGATCAAGGACTTATGTCCTCAAATTACAAGATTTGACTTAAAGTAAATTTATTGATTTTAGTGGTTGGCTCGGTGTCATGAACCGAGTTTGGTTGATTAGAATGGTGTGGTTGTGTGCACTTTTGTGAATGAGTTCTGTTTATTTTAAATCCTTTTTGAAATTAGATGGTGAGTAATCAAGGTTCTAGTTTTTTCTATGAAGCAATGGGCAACCTATAATGTGGAAAACCAGTAAAAATAAACAGAATTGAAATTGAAACTAAAACTTAAACAATGTCAATATGTAATGTGTCTACCCTGTCCTTGTATCTCTCCTAGGCCAAGAAAGGGTGTTGGTCTCTCATCAAAGTGGGAACAATCCCACCCATAGATCCACAGGTCACCCTTCAAGTGCAAGGTTGGTCAACAGGGAGGACGTGAAAGCCACGAGACCCCCAATGGTCTCCACCCCCTCTACCTTCTAAGTCACCTGTTTTTAATGGCTTAGAGCAATAACACTAACAAGTGCCTATTACTACACTTGCTCAACCCTTCGTCTTATCTCAGAATACCCCGAAGGGTGACGACTAAGTAGAGGAGGAAGGGCTAGGCAATGAGGTTAATTTCCAGTGATTTTTAAGAATGAAAGGCTGAAATCAACTTGCAGAAATTTAACTATGCTTTAAACAGATTTGCATTTGTGAACAATCAACCACATAAACAACCGAACTAAAAAACTACTTGCAAACAAAACAGAATGTTGGACATAGGCGATTGAGCCGCACAAACGGTCCAAATAGAAGAAAACAGATAATCTGAAAGCCAGATCACTCATTTTGGGGTAAATGTGGCAAGCCCAAAAGTTTACAATGTTAATACAAAGTATTTCACTAAACACTATTTTTTTGTTGTCGTGACGGATGAAGTTTAAAAATAAATCGCGCACCTATAGAAGGCATGTTTTTGCAAGGAGGATTGTGATCAATTCATGACGAATTAGCTCAAACGGTTGAAAAACCACTTCCAAAACATGCCCATTTAACCCTATTTAATGAAACAATTTTCAAATTGATCAACATTTTGGGAGGAAAACATGACCGAATAGAGGTGAATTTTTCAGAAATTCATTCTAGTCATTTTTGCATAGTTGAACGAACCAGACATCTTGGGATTATCAAAGAACGATCGGCAGTAACTAGTACTGTGGCCGAATAGGTTTGGGTCGGCCTTGAGAGGGCTCGACTAGTAGAAGAAATGAAAGAAACTAGAAATAAAACTACTAAGAAACTAATGAAAGATATACAGAAATTATTAAACCCCGGGGATCCAGTGGGCTCGAACCGATGGAGTCGCTAAACTGTATTAGGGAAAAATACGTAGCTACGTGCAGAAGCACCTGTCCTTTCGTCTATAGGACCAAAGGGTAGAGTCTCTTTTTGGAGAAGAACCTGCAACAAAGGGTTATAGGTAAATCAATGGAAAACCTACAACACAATGTCACAAATCAAAGCATGCATCTCTAAATAACCTATAAAACAAGAAATAAACAGTAAACATAATACCTTATACCTTCCAGCTTCGTTTGAAATGGGGCCACCATGCCCTGGCTCATGAAGCTACCTCTCCTCAAGGCTCGGTGGTATCGAGCAATGCTCAACATACAAGAGGCTTGGATTAATGGAGCAAATGGAATGAAGGGGGGTGAATGGGTTGAGAATGACGGTTTCTCAAGGCACTCATGTGGCCAGAGTAATGGTAGGAAGTAATGGAGGTGTGTTGATAGTGACCCCTACACCCCTATTTATACTCTTTCTCAAATTTTCAGGGTTTTTAGCCCCTGATCAGGGTTTTGATCCCTTTATGGGGTTTTAAGCCCTTTCCGCCTGTTTCTTAGCTCCTTTTGGGGTTTTTAGGCCCTTTTAGAGTTTTTATCCCTTTTTTTAGGGCTTTATCCCCCTTGTGATCTATTTTGGCTCTTTTGTGGGGTTTTAATCCCTTTTTGGTGTTTTTTGAGCCTTTAGGAGAAAAGCATAAGTTAAATAAGGGTGTGGGGGTCAACAAGGGTTAGGACATAGATGCCTTTGCATGGTGTAGGATATATGAGCAATGTTTTGGGTTAACAGGAACATCAAGCAACCAATATCTTCACCAAATTCATGATAAAGTTGAGGAATGTATGATTTTTTCATAAAGGTGGATGTTAATGTGATTCTGTCTTCCTTCATTTGTGGTATATCTCCCTCTTTTTAATTGGGAATAGTGGAATGTGTAATGATGATTGGTGTGATGTTGTTTGAAGTGTAATGGTGTCTAGTAAGATGTCGTAATATGCTATGATTTCCTAACTATCAAAATAAGGCATAAATAGTTGATAAATCTCTAAATTGTGAAAAAAAAGTTATCCCACATGCTTCATGAAGTAAATTTTGTTATTACCATTCTTTATGTAAGAGAAGTGGAAAACTATTTATCCATGTATTATGGGATGTGATCTTTGATACCTCTATCTATATAATATAGGTGAAGGAGACTCATTAGGGTGCACATTATTGTGTCATGAGATTACTGTAAAGTCATGTGCCATGAAGTGAGTATGGAATCTGATGTGTGGTTGCTCAATATTGTAAGAATAGAAGTTTCTTGAAGAATAGGAAGATCAAGCCTTCATGTGGAGTTTTTCCCATTTGGGGTTTTACCATGTAAAATTTGTGTTCTATTTTTATTCCCTTTTCTTTATTGCATATATTTATTATTTGATTCTTTTGTTGATAGGATATTAGACTAGTAATATTATAGTTATTTATTTGATTGTTAGTAATATATTTTTGTATATTAATGCTTATTTCTCAATAATATAACAAATGAATTATTCTTCTACGCAAATTTATCTAATGCTCTAGGGTCCTTTGTAGTTTTTAAATGATATTGATTTCCTTTTGATCCTACTTCCATTCAATCATTTATTTCTCATTCCAATCATATTACAAAATGGAAATAACTTAAAGTAAGGCCTATGTGTCTTCTTCTTTCCTTAAAAGTGCATCTACCACTATATTTTGTTTTCCTTTTATGTAGCTAATTCCAAAGTAATAACCTTGAATATTTTTAATCCATTATGTTTCTCTTTTAAATATAATCATGGTTCCAAGAAGTACTTAATACTGTCATGATTTAGTTTTATCCTAATGTTTCTTGATGTTTCTTCCTATTAGATATGGGCACCATTTTTTAATCACATGTAGTATGGATAACATTTACTTTTCATAAATTGGTATGAGTAATTTTTTTTATTTTAAGATGGTGTATTTTGAAGTCAAGTGGCCTTCCTTGTTGCATTAAAAGTACACCAATGTCATTCCTTGAGGCATCACACTCCACAATAAAGGTTTTTGATAAGTTAGGTGTGCTTAGGAAAATATTTGTACACATAAACTCAAGTTTTTCAAGGCATTTGGTTTCTTTTTTAGCCCAATAAAATGTCTCCTTATTCAATGATTATATTAGAAGTTCTTATATTTGACCATAATTGTTAACAAAATTGTATTAATAATTTGTTAATCTTAATAATCCTTTAATAGTTTTCAAGGTTTTTAGAATTGACCTTTCCATCATAGATTTAATTTTCTTAGCGTCCACTTTGAATCCTTAATTAGTGTTGTTACTTAGATATATTACTTGCTAGGGAGCTATTCCAAGGAATAAAAAACCACTACTTTAATAAACTAACTAAAACAATTCAACAAATTCAATTTGTAACTTTTTTAAGAAATAATTTTCTCTCTCTCTCATTATTTTTGGAAGAGAGTTATATAATGGATTCTCATAAATCAAAGGAATATAACATGTAAATGACAAATTCATAGACACCACATTCAACTCCATCAAATAACTTGGTTTCTTTATGTTCAAAGAAAGATAGCTTTAAAGAAGACTTACAATAATGCATAGTTAAGGTATTCAAAGCTTTGAAAAAATATCAAAACTAAAAAGGAAAGATGTACACAACTACAATTTTAGTAGCCTAACAAAGTTTATCCAAACACATGACAACTTAATTTCTCAATATTTCTAACTTAAAATCCCATGAAATTGTAAGTAAAGTATTTGCCATGTTCAAAAGTGATAAAGGATAATACTAGGGATTATTTAATTTATTAACAAGTCATGAAAAACACTACCAATTCTTACACATGAAATATGAAAAATATCCAAAATGTCATCCAATAAATCTATGATTAAATAATCATAATGATCCCGAATAACTCAAAATTATTCATAACATATAGCATCTTGGATAAACGAGCTGAAAAACTTGTGCAAACAATATGAAAGTCGCAAACAAATGAGTTTTTTCATATATTGATACAAAGGAAGGGCGAACCTTTAATAGATTTCCATTTTAATAGATTTCCATTTTACAACTTATAGTAATATTCAAATTTCAAATCTCTATGATATACACTATTCAAAGATAGACACATTGTTAGTCTCCAAAAATTATTGATCCCTAGGTCTTCCTCCTACTTCTTTATAGCCTAATTTTTATGCCATAACTTTTTACAATCATGATTCAATCAGGAATATACGTCAATCATAGCATCTGCACAAGTTCTCATTGGGAAATGAATGTATCAGAATGACACCAACACGTTTTTTTTTTAATCCTTGTTGGCTTGACTGAATTGATGAAGAGGTGCATTATGATGAAATAAATACCAAAGTCGTGAACCTATTGCTAAGATAATTAAATGATCTACCGCGTGTCTTGTTCTTATTGGATTATACTTGACTTGATGGGAACCTTTCGATGATGTCACCATCCTTTCCACTTAAAAGCTAGTGTTTTTTCCTTATCTTGTGAGGGCCTCAGAATAAGTGATAAAAATTTACAACTTCGTTGATCCTTGCAAGTTGTAGTGTTGACATGTCACACTAGTCATTTTGACTATGAGGGTTAGATCCTATGGATTAAAAAGGTACTTTCTTGATACTCACTAATCCTTGACTATTAATCTATCTCTTTGACTATTAATCTATCTTTCTTTTAGAACACTTGAATTAGGATGTAAATATACGTCGTGATTTAAAAAAAAAAAAAACTTTGTAATTATTTTTTATTTGTATTAGGGAAAATTTTAAGGATCCATAATTTTCTCAAAGTGTAGAAACCTTGACAACTTATTAATTTTTATACCTGCCTCCGGCTGGTATATTGCAATCGTTCGATTTCAACTTGCGTTGACTTTTGGTATTACATGGTGTTTTTTGACGCTGCTTTAAAAAATCAAACCTGTTTTCCAAAGTTTGACTTCGGCGTTTGCAAAATATTTGTTTTAATTTTGTTAAAAATCTATTTTTCTAAACAGCTGATTGGTTGATATGGGATGATGTCAGCCTTGGAGTTTGGTATCTGGTTTTCACTTGACACATGGCTACTATGACATCAGCATTTATTATATTTTATTATTATGTTATTTATAATTCAATCCAACATTGACCATTAATCAAACATAAGTCAAAAGGTGACCATGGATATTTCTGATTGGATCTCGGTGGTAGTTAGATAATCAAGGATGTCATACTGGACTGCGTTGGCGCCAGGGGTAGAAGACTATAACAGTGTGGTGGGCAAGGCCATTGCTGCGGGCTTCGGGCAGATCATCAAGGGTATATTCCTCTGCAGCAATGCTTATGCTTCTCAGGTGCAGAAAGGCGGTGCATTCATTCATATTATCAAGGGCGAAATCCATATTATTTGGATCCACATTGGCAAGGTTCCTGTTATTATTGAACCTCGTCCTCATTAGATGCAGGGCTCTTCCTTTGTGACTGCTCATTAGATCATGAAGCTCCGCACTTCTGTGATGATATGGACCCAACGAAACTGTCTGGGGAACATAGAATTCTATTTTTGACTTTCTCAGGAAGTAGGGAACTTCAAATATGGATACAACGGACGGCGATCTCGGATCATCAATGGAGTTCTCTTTAATATAAATAGTCCATTCTGCTTCGGTGATCCATCCTCGTGTAATTTCTTTACCGTTACGTGATTCTCTCAGTTGCAGGCTCTGACACGAT
>LPNX010704480.1:0-14158 GCA_001517045.1 Pseudotsuga menziesii
AACACTGAAAGTAGTCTGAATGACCTTGATGAACTCACCCCCAACAGTGAACAGAGGTAAGTGAACTTCTTTTCTGAAAATCTCTTGGTGAAGATGTCTGCAATCTACTCATCATTCGAGCATTATTGCAGAATGATGGTCCTGTCATGCACTAGCTCCCTGATATAGTGCATGTGGATCTCTACATACTTTGTCCTCTGCCTGGTAACTGGATCCATGGATATCTTAATAGCACTTTGATTTTCACAAAAGAGGACAGTGGACAAAGTACTACTAGGATCAAACTCTGAAAGAATGCCTTGCAACCAAACTACTTGGATGCAAGCATTCACCGCTCCTCGATACTCGGCCTCTGCTAAAGATAGTGCTATGGAAGCCTAATTTTTGATTGACCAACAAATACGGCCACCACCAAACATGAATACATATCCAGAAGTATACTTCCAATCAATAGATTCACCTGCCCAATCGAAATCTTTGTATCCAACCAGCTCTAGCTCGGAGTCTGTAGCATAGTGAATGTCGTAGGTCCTGGTTCCCTGAATATACTGGAGGATCCTCTTGGCTGCCTTCCAATGAAGATCATGAGGCTGATGCATGTATATTGATATAGCATTCATGGCATAACAAATATCAGGCCTAGAATGTGTCAAGTACAACAAGCTACCAATCAGCTGTCGATAGATAGTGCAGTCCATGGGACGTGTGCTTTTTCCTTCTTCAAGGTTGATCCCTAAAAGGAAAGGGAATGTTGTAGGACTAAAATCAGCCATGTTAAACTTGAATAATATTTCTAAAATTTATTTGGACTGAGTGACCATAATCCCATCATAATTTTTCTCAATTTTGATCCCCAAAAATTGTTTTAGAAGCCCCAAATCACTCATTTCAAAGGCATTGTGGAGAGTAGTTTTGATGGTTGAAATGGAGGAAACTATGCTACCTGTGATCATTAAGTCATCAACATATAAAAAAATGATAATTATATGACCATCAGACTGCTATAAATACACATTTGGATCTTATCTACACCTTTGAAATTTTTGTGAGAGAAGGAAGGAATCCATATTGGAATACCACTCTCTTGGGGCATGTTTTAACCTGTATAGTGACTTCTTTAGCTTGAAAACCAAATATGGATTAGTGATGTAGCCCTTAGGTTGATTCATGTATATCTCCTCATGAATATCTCCATGCATAAAGGCTGAATTAACATCCATGTGATGCACTTCCCAGTGCTTGGATGCTGAAATTGCCAAAACAAGGCGGATGGAGTCCATTTTTGCAACCGGTGCAAAGCTCTCATGGTAGTCCACTCCTTGGACCTGAGAGAAACCCTTTTCCACCAGAATTGCCTTATATTTGTAGGTGCTTCCATCATCAGCAACCTTCTTCCAAAAAACCCACTTGCATTGAACCAATTTCCTTCCCGGAGAAAGAGAAATGAGCTCCCAAGTAGTGTTTTTCTGAAGAGAATCCATCTCTTCATCCATGGCAACTTGCCATCTCGGATCCTTCCGAGAATGGTAGTAGGATTTTGGATCTGAATTAATAATTAAATATAAATTTTCATATAGCAAATTATTAGGACAAGAGAGCACAATACCTGCTCTTTGGAAATCAAAACGGGTTCTCCTTGGATCATCCGGATTTCCAATGTTGTCTCCTGCGGAGGAGAGTGTTTGTTGGGCCCATGTAGGAAGATGATTTTGCACTTAAGGTTCTGATTCAGAATCTGATGATTTTTTCACATTGATATCAGAAATTAGAGGATCCAAATCAGGGTCATCACCCCCAATTTCATCATCCAAATATTCGGTAGAATAGGAAGGAAATTCAGGAGTTTTCTCCTTCACTAGTTCCACCTCCTGAAGAGGCTCATCGAAGTTGACACTTCTCTCGATGATGATATATTTGGTATTGATATAAAACAGCTTGAAACCTTTAGATTCATTAGGATACCCAATAAATATGCATTCTATGCTTTGCGATTGCAAATCCCTTCTCTTATCAAGCGGAATCTGGGCCCATGCAGTGGACCTAAACACTCGTAGGTTCGACACATCTGGCTTGTGTCCAAAGTATGCTTCGAAAGGGGTCTTCCATTTCATGGATGAGTGTGGAACCCTGTTCTAAATGTATTCTGCAGCATGCATGGCCTCAGCCCACAAATTCGCATCAAGCTTCTTGGATTCCAACATACAGGTGGTCATCTCCTTGAGAGACCGATTCTTCCTTTCCACTACTTCGTTCTGCTGGGGAGTGTAGGGAATTGAATGTTGGACCTGAATACCAATTTAGGAGAATATGTACAGCAACTCATTACTGACATACTCCCCTCCAGTATCAGGTCTCAAGATCTTGATCTTAATCCTAGAGGCATTTTCGATCAAGGCCTTCAATTCAGAAAATGTTTCACATACTTCTGACTTATTTTTGAGAAAGAAAACCCATGTATACCTTGGAAAATCATCAATAAAAGTAAGAATATACCTTGATCCATCCATGGATGTGATAGGAATAATACCAATAATATCAGAATGTATCAGCCCCAATATGCATGTAGCTCGGTCTGCCTTCCCCCGATCGAACTTGTGCTCAAGGTGTTTTCCAATCACACAACCCTTGCAAATTCATGTGGTTGCCTTGATGACCAGGAGGCCTTCAACCATGGATTTTTTCTATAATTGCTGCAAATATTTGAAATTAATATGGCCAAACCTATCATGGCACATCCTACTAACATCATTCCCATGAGTTAGCAGAGTAAAGGGCTTTGCATCCACAACAAAGTGACAGAACTCATAGGCTTTTGCATGATGGTTTGCAAGGCCTTTAGCAATGAGTTTCCCGGATGCAATTTGTATTATATGAACATCATTTGGGCTGAAAGAAACTCTCTTAGGAACTCCAGTATGTGTCATCTAATAGACACTAAGGATATTTGATGCCAGAGACGGCACATACAATACATTTGAAAAGAAAGCATTTTCAAGATCAACCGTACCTTGTCCTTCTGAAATGATGGTGGAGTCATCTCCCATGTGGATGGGAATGGATTTGCCGGTCTCCAAGGATTAAAAGGAGTCTCTTTCACCCATCATGTGGTTTGAAGCTCCTGAATCAATCAATATTTCTTTGGACTTCGAAGTGCTTGCCATGAGGGCATGACCTTTTTCATGCTATGGTTCCCAATCATGCTGATCTCTCCTCCGAAAGCTTTCCGGAAGATTGATGTGATTCCTCTCAAGGAGAGAGGTTTCTTCATCAAGATTCTTCTTCATGCAGGCATGTTCAGGGTGGAAGCCCTTCCTGTAGTAAGAACACTTGACTTTTTCCTTGCCATGGTGCCCTTTTCCTTTGTTCTTCCTTGAGCCAGAAGACTCATCATGCTGCTGATTTTCAACTCTAGGCTTAGGACCATCAAATTTAGTTTTTGGGTTTTTCTGCTACTTTCCTTTACCCTTTAGATTTTTGGGCCTCGAGACATGGAGGGCTTGATCACAGGAAGATCAGATGATCCCCATCTGGACAAGCTTCTCATGTTCACATGTTAGGGACTCAATGAAGGCATTGAGTGTAGGCATCTTCCATCCAGGGGTTGTGAGATTCCCCGCACGGAATGTAGAAACAAAAACTGAATAATTAGCACCAAGTTTTGAGAGTAGGGCGAGGATGAGATGATCATCCTCCTTATCCACTTTGCATTGCTTCAAGAGTAAACCAGTATGCTTGAACTTTGTGAAGAAATCATTGAAAGTCTCAAAATTGGAGGGTTGGAGAGACATGAGTTCATTTTCGAGCTGGTAAACCCTCAAGTCATCATGCTTTCTATATAGAGTCTCCAATTTGTCCCATATTTCTTTTGGATTATTCAATCCCGCAAGATGGAAGAGAAGGTCTCAGGAAATAGAGAGGCACAAGAAATCGAAGGCTTCATCCTTCTTGTTCAAGAATATTGATTTTTCTATCATTGGATCCAGGCTCATCTTCAGTGTCCATGGTGACTCTAAAAAGTCCTTTGGAGAACAGCTGAATCTCCATATCACCTTTCCATGAGTGGAAATTGTATGGAGTCAAGAGATCTACTAAGGAGGCCATTTGGATGTGCTGGAGTGAATGCTTCACCTATAGAAACCTGAAAATCAAAACAAAAAGGGCAATGTAAGGTTGAATAGCCTGCACATTCTAGGCTTTCATCACGCCCAACATAGGCAATCAAGCAATCTTGATCAACAAGTTCTTTACTTGGGGTATTAAGTGGTAAGCCTTGGCTTCTGGTGCAGTGCTGGATTTTTGAGCTGTTGCTCAAATTTCATGCAGAAATCTGTCAAAAAGCTTGTTTTTGAGAGATAGAGCTTCATCCCTCCATAAGCTCTGATACCATATTAATCTTGTCTGTTGATATAGGAACAAAGAATCAATCTCATCAAAGATTAATCAACAAATAACTCATGAAATGGTGTAATCAGTCTACAGGAATAGTAGCCACTCTGTATTCACATAAAGAATGAATGATTACAATTATAATGTCATGCTACAAGCATGAATGAGGAGACAATTCGAATTCATTAGGAGGTCATTCGAATTAAATGAGTGAGTCTATCTTTCATCACGCCCAGCATAGGCAATCAAGCAAGCTTGATCAACAAGTTCTTTACTTGGGGTATTAAGTGGTAAGCCTTGGCTTCTGGTGCAGTGCTGGATTTTTGAGCTGTTGCTCAAATTTCATGCATAAATCTGTCAAAAAGCTTGTTTTTGAGAGATAGAGCTTCATCCCGCCGTAAGCTCTGATACCATATTAATCTTGTCTATTGATCTAGGAACAAAGAATCAATCTCATCAAAGATTAATCAACAAATAACTCATGAAATGGTGTAATCGGTCTACAGGAATAGTAGCCGCTCTGTATTGACATAAAGAATGAATGATTACAATTACAATGTCATGCTACAAGCATGAATGAATGAGCAATTTGAATCCTCAAGGAGGTCATTCGAATTGAATGATTGAGTCTAGATTAACTGACTATAAGCCATGGTTCACACTTAGTTAACCACTGACCAAAGCCCTAATTGACTCAACTAACCTTAGCTGAAGTCAGAGTGCAATAAATGGCTGAGTCTCAATTGAAATAGATTAGACACATGTCACAGCTCACCAACCATCAAGACTTAGTCCTACACTCACTCCAATGAACCCCGATGAGGTTAACTAAAGTTGAACTGCACATCAAAAGTTGGTGGAGGCGCCCCTGTTGACTCCAGTTCATTAAATAATAATTAAATAATATATTTAATGAGAGGAGGCACCTTAACTGACTTATTTAACTGGTTGTAACCACTAGTCAGCAATTAGGTGCATTAATATCACTCAGATCACCCCCGGAGTGCTCCAGTTAGCCTCCCCGAATGTAGGAGAAGGCTAAGTTAGCCTCCTTGACTGAAGGTAGGCATGGGTGAGACTGGATGATGACATTTAATGCTCCACTGATGTCAATTAATGTCAATAATACTTAGGATAGTGGTTTAACTAGGCCAATTTGACCAAAAAGAGTGTGTATGGTGATAAATGTCTCCAACAGTGAGACTTGAAGGGAAGTCAATATTGGTGAATTTTAAGTGGATCTATTGTTAGATTTTTGACATTTAAGCTATATGATCTTAGGATCTTATCTGAGAGAATAAAAAGCACAAAAATCAATCATAAGAGACAATGGACACAAATATTTTTCTCAAGGAAACCATAAAGGAGAAAACCCTGCAACTTCCTCACAGATAGAATCAACACCAAAAGTAAAACCCAGAGACAATAAGATGATCTCCTGATAGTAGTAGTATCTCTCTCTCTTGTCCCTGCTTCCTCTCTCTCTCTCTCTTAGTTATGTGCTACAGCTGAGTGTGAGTGAATGTGTATGAATGTGTGTAAAATAGAGAGGCTCCCTCTCTATTTATACCAATTCCCAACTTCACAATAACTCACTAGGGACAAATTCTCTAGGAGAGCCTAATAACCCTAGGGCCCCACAACTGCGTGGACTTTAACCCTTGGTCAATAAGTAGGGTTATACTCTATTACTTTACATGACTTGTTTACATTATTGAATCTCCTGATTAGAACATTGAGGCATGACATGTCTCAATTACATTACAGATACTTACCAGAATAAACATCGGGGTACAATACAAGTGACTACATTCTGAAGTTACAAATACGTCAACACTCCCTCTTAACTTGGAAGGTATTCTCTTGACATGATTTATTAGCACAAGTCTTCTTCTTTGTATAATATTGGATCATCATCAAGCATATTCATATTCAAGTCATCTTCATCATCAAGTCATCTTTATCGTTAAGTCATCTTCATCAAGTCTAGATCATCATTGGATCTGGATCATCACTGCATCATCATCAAGTCTGGATCATCATTTAATCTCGAGCATCATTGGATCATCATCAAGTCTGGATCATCACTACTGGATCATCACTTGACCTGGAGCATAATTGGATCATCATCAAGTCTGGATCATCTCTTGATCTAGATCATCACCGCTGGATCATCATCAGGTATGGATCATCACTTGATCTAGAGCATCACTAGATCATCATCAAGTATAGATCATCACTTGATATGGATCATCACTACTGAATTATCACTGGGTCATCATCACTGGTACTATATCAATTCTACTCGTCACAGGAAGCTCTACAGAGCCAGCCCTTTTTCATGTTGATTGTCGGCGTAGCCTTCATGTAGTTCTTCATTGTCTTCATCACTTATATCTGACCATGGAATGAACCATGTCAGAAAGGCCCACCCAGCACTTACATCTAATCATGGGAGGAACACATCCAAGAACCATGTCAGAAAGGTGCGCCCAACACTCACATCTGATCATGGGAGGAACACATCCAAAACCCATGTCAGAAAGGCCCAACACTACCATCCGACCTCATCTTGTCAGAAAGGCTCTGCACTAACATCCGACCTCGTCCTGTCAGAAAGGCGTTGCAATTACATCTGACCTCTTCTTGTCAGAAAGGCTCTGCACTTACATCCAAATTCATCTTGTCAAAAAGGTGTTGCACTTACATCCGACCTCATCTTGTGAGAAAGGATCTGTACTTACATCCAAACTCATCTTGTCAGAAAGGCACTGCACTTACATCCGATCATGTGTGAACACATCCCGCAATCACACCATAATGGCTCCACTGATCATGTGGGAACACATCCCACAATCACATCAGAATATCTATGCACTTATATCTGATCATGTGGGAACACATACCTCAATAAAATCAGAATGGCTCTGCACTGATCATGTGGAAACACATCCCACAATCACATCAGAACATCTATGCACTAATCATGTGGTAACACAACCCACAATCACATCAGAGCATCTCTGCACTTACATCTGACCATGTGAAGCTCAGCCTACCACCATGTCAGAAAGGACAACGGACACATCGATTCCCTTTGGAGGGAACCTCAATCTGGAGAACACCAGGCTTCTCCCTGAAGTACTCAAACTTTACTCTGGCTAATGGTTTGGTCAATACATCAGCTATCTGCTCATTAGTCACAACATACTAAAGCTTCATTTCTCCTCTATACACCATATCCCTGATATAGTGATACATGATCTCAATATTCTTTGACTTGTCATGGAACACTAGGTTCTCTAATAGCTTCACACAACTCTAGTTGCTGCAATATATATAAGTAGCATCCATCTGGAGATCAAATAAATCAAACAGTATCTTTCTCAGCCATACTACCTCTCAACTATCTGAACAAGCTGCAACATAATCTACTTTGGCTGTACTTAGTTCCACATAGGATTGCTTCCTGCTAAACTAGGAGATCACAACTAATCCCATACTGAAGCAACACCCTAAAGAGCTCTTTCTATCAATGGCACTTCCTGCCCAATCCGAATCCACATAACCCTCCAGGTTAATATTTTGATTCGCTGCATACTTGAGCCCATAATCAATTGTACCCTTCAGGTACCTCAGAATATGCTTTGCAGCAATCAAGTGAACATGTCTCTAATCCGTCAGGAAGTGGCTCAATGTGTTCACAGCAAATCAAATATCTGGGCTCGTATTCGTCAGGTACATGAAGGACCCAATCATCTGACGATACATCGTAGTTGTTGGACACTTTTCCCCACTTGCATGACCCAATTTCTTCACATCCCGCCGATCCAATAACTACTCGAGATAGAGACCTGATAGAGCAAGCCCCATCGGTAACACCTACGAAGCAGGAGTAGTCTCACTCGAGATATCTCATAAATGGGTTACCGCTGGAACCATGTTTCCGCGATTGTTGAGGGATTATAGTCCCTTGGCTCACACACAAGGAGCTCAATGAAGGCAGCAGGATGGCTCGAAAGAGGATTCAGTTCTATGCGACTGAGCAAAAATACATGTCATCGTGTGTGACTTGACCTTCCTTTCCACCTTGCAACTGGTGCAACTTGTGCGACGCAGTTGATTCACATCAATTAGCTCTACGACTTAAGTCGGGATTCAAAACAACAATCACACAGAACGATATATATATAGGTTCATTTCAATAATGTGTTCCAATCATTCATCTACCAATTTTAGGATAGTAACAAAGATTCAAATAACACTGAACATTATACCAAAAGAAAATATTAATCAATCACATAAACATTCATCACATCAACCATTCATTTAAACACAAGAGATAACATGGAAACCCATCTGGGAAAAACCACCAAGGTGTTCTTCATCTGGCATGAGAAAGGATATAACACCTTGTAGTCTACGAGATGCAGACTGATCTTGAGATGTGTCTTTAAGTTTAGACTTATGGTTCTCATGCTCTCTGGTTCGCTCTTCTACTCTACTTCTACTCCTAGCGGTCTGCTCACACAATAGCCAGATCCGTGGCTCAACAACCCATCTATCGCTACTATACTCTTCCTGAGTCTCTTCCTCTCTGATCGCTATGACATTATAGCAAAAATGGCATCCCTCGCCATGGATTACCACTGAATATCAAACTACTACTGCCTAATCGACCTAAAACATAGTCTATATTAAAATATACTAAAGATGAACAATTCCTAATAGAGATCAACAAAAACTACATAGACCAACCTTTTAACTATTTCACCCCTCCTATTTATACTATTTTACATGACCACAAAGGGCCAATTACCTACCGGCAGTCTGTTAGCCATCACCATCGTCCACCCCTCTGGCTACAGTTGAGGTGATCATGACTTGACACGAGGAAATATCATCCTCACTTACAAATATCTTCTCATACGTGCGTAGCTGCAAGCTTACGCCGCTGTAAACAACCATGATCTAGATTCTCCATCCGTCGCTTTCTGACCATTATCCCTTGTGTGCTTCTGCGCTTGCCTTTCCTTCACCGTACAACTCTCTGTTCCTCCTTCATGGGTCCTTCACATTCTTTGCAATATTCCTTTGTTTCCGTCGCATGTGCGGCACATCTTCTTTGGTTGCATGCATGAGCTTCTTCCCTTTGCTCTTTTACCGGACCAGCAGGCCCCCAAAACTCACCTATGGCTCGTCCCAAGCCACTAAGAAAGGGACATACGAAGAGGCATGATCTGTGCAACATCTTTTTCAAAAAACCCCTTCTTTTTCTTTTTTTCTTGCGCAACTTCTTCTATCGCTTTAGCTTGTGCACCCTGTTTCTTGTGTTTTTTTTTAGGGTCCTCCAGGGAAACTTCTTCTCATACTTAGCTGTTTTGTGAGGTTAGCACTTTGATATAGCTTGTTTCTTGGCACCATTAGAGGATGAGCAATGTAGGGTTCCAGTTCAGAGTTCACTTGGGTAGACAATATAAGCTGTGTGCTTTTTATTGGGACCAAGATCCCAGAGAGTAGCACTGTTGTCTTTGATCTAGGAATCTTTCATCATCTTATCATAGTCCGCCTCCAATTTCACCAAGGGCGGCTAGTGCCCCATTCCAACACAGCAATCCCGGTGGCCTTGGTTCTCCCGCCATTCTCATGCTCCTAGGGGTTTGCACGCACTTGCTGTGGATTGGTGTGGCTTGTTCTCTTGATGTTCTTCCTCATTTTCATCTTTTCTTCATCTCGCTCTTCACCACCCTTTTTTCCATAGATATGGACTTTGAAGACTTGTCCATATTGAAAACCATAAAATATCTACCAGCCAGGGTGGTGAAGGTAGTGATTTGACAAACTTTGACAAATCTCACCGGAGCAGCATAGAGTACAAGTCAGAATTGGCCCTTTGGCCCTTCCCTGGTCCGCTATCAGCTAGAGATCCTGCCTGGATTGCTGGAAGAGGAGGCTGCTTGCCAAGCCTGCAAAATTTGTGAAAGACAACAGGGACTTTGGTTCGGACCCCGTAGAATTTGTGAAATAGGGAAAGAACTCTGGTCCCTACTGGGGTCCTCTCTGGTGCCACTGACAGGACCGCTAATCTACTAATCTACTAATATCCAAGGATGACTTTTCCATAGACTTCTAGCTGGGTCGAATTAATTTTCAGACTATCACCATATTCCTTGTTGCTGTCTCTAGATATCCTTGACACACTGAAAGCTGCAGAAACAACTTTATCTCGCAAGGTTGCTCGGCATGACACTCTCCAACCCATTTGTAACTACATTCAGTGCTCGATCAAGATGACTCAATGATGCATTCTTACTGCAAGGGTTCCCTGATCTTATAGGAATACCATCGGGTCATATTCCGTATAGGCTTATCCAGGTGCATCACTAGGACAAGACCTCAATCTAGTCTACCGAATTTTCTTCTTAGATTTGCTATGATTACCGGGGTCGTCACTTCTAGGTGCTGACAGTCATGATCAAGTATTGATGAGCTGGATGGCCACCGTTATAGAGTTTCCCACACTTGATCCACCTACAATGTTGTCCTGTCACAAGTGCCAAATATCCACTGAATCTTGATGCATTTAACGGTCTATTAGTACTTTCCAACTGTCTTGGACTTACCATCATTTGTTTGGTACTGTTGCCTTCTTTGCTGGTGTCCAATTTTTTTTTTGTGGTCGAGTGCCTTGAATTTATTTGCTTGCATTATTTTAAACTGTTGGTTTTGACTTCGGCTGTGCAACAGTACGGACCTTGTCTTGGAATTCCTACACCATTATTTCCATCTTAGAAAATTCCACCGTAGCTTTCTTCACTTGCACGACCAACTGCTCCACACGGTCGGAATGTACATGTTCCAACAAGTCCTCCTCTATCGATTGCACTATGCTTTAAAGTTTCTATTGCACCAACTGAATATGACCTGTGAGCTATTCAAATTTCGACTAGAATGCCTCAACCTTGGATTCCCTACCCTTTTCTTGCTCGCGAAGGGTCTTCACTTCCTGCTACAGGATTTTGATCTCTGCATTCTTAATGACCTTTTGCTAGAGGGACAACTTCAGCATTTCCTCCTTTGTAGCACTGATGCGCTCATCTGCCTCTTGCACACTTTGCCTTATTTTCTTAGTTGTGTCATCCTCTAGCAATGTTCCCAAAATGGTTGCAACAACATCTATGGCCTTTGCATAGAGTGACTCTCCTTCTTTGATTTTCTCAGCAGCTTCAGACACTACTCTTCTTCTTTTACCAGCACCTCTGGGGGTGTGCTTGGTATCTTCCTAGCTTGCATATCTTCCACTTGGTGCTGAAGATCTTGCGGGATCTTTGCAAGCCTAGAGAATTTAGTGAGGGAGTCTTCATCCTCTTTCCCAGCCCCTAATGTGAATGCTGCAATGGAATTCTTAATAGAATCCACCAAGGTGATATGACTTTGTTCATGGGCTAATATTTCCTGCTCCTTCTCGGCTAGGAGGTTGACGCGCTACTGCATTTCCCGATCCTTTCCTTCCAATAGGGCCTTACGCAGTTTGGCCTTCCTTTGCTACTTTGCTACCTGGTAAGAAATAATGTTTTTCCTTAGCCAAAGTTCGGTTGCGGCTGCCTGCTGAATGCTATAGACTTCCTCCAAGAGAAGCTTGAAGAAGTCTATCTTAGTGTTGTTATCACCATGACCTACGCTTTTCTCTTCATTCGCTCCTAGTTCCTGCTTCTGAATGAGAACTTTGATCGACATCACTAACGTTGGTGTAATTAGTGGCATGCACCACTAGTACATGTGATCAATTTTGCCACGTTAGTTTTACTTTTGTGGAAAAATCAAGGGTAAATTATGCATTTTTACAATATTTTTTTTAAGAAGCCCCGACTTTCGTCGCTGTATCCACGCCAGACCGTCGCTATAGTGACGGCACCGTCTTTTGTTGACTTATAAAATGGTCAAGGCGTCGATACAGCGACGACCAGTTTAAGCACGCGGGTTATGTTTGATTTTTTTGTGAATTTTGTTCAGCGCGCGCGGTTATGTTTGTTCTTTTTGGTGCAAAATCGAGATTAGTTTACCATTCACCCGATCTCTATTGATGATTGCTTCAGATATAGACTGTGATTGGTGTTCTGATGCGCGAATTGGCCGGGTCGGTCCACTCTGGTTCAGCTCTTGACCGGACTGGAATAAGCTTTGGCCCAAACCAAATTGGTTTAGCTCTGACCCCGAATGAAGTAATTTGTGCCCCAATCTGCCTGCGCCCCTGCACTATATTTTGAGAATAATAAGGATGGATTGATCCGAACGAGGCAGCTGAGGAAGGAAGGTGTTCGCAACACCAGAGCCAGGTCCACTACTTGTTTCATGGTGCTCGCCACTCCAGTAGATTTCAACGCTTCTATTTGGTGCTGTTAGGGCCAAAAAAACCACCTGTCCTGTCGTCTATGTTCAAAGAGATCTTACACTTTGACTTTTTGTATGCCATAACCGGCCATGGATGATCTTTCGAGCTCGAAACAGTGTCTCTCATGGAGGAGTGACCAGGGGGTTTCCGTTGGACTTGGTAGTTGAGAATTTTGTGACAAAGGAGGTTCCATTTAACCCTGATTTCTTGAAGCATATGTTCCCAAAGATTGAATGGAAGGCTCTCCACGATGCAACAAAGAAGATGGATGAGAATGATCTACAGTACTCCGTTAGGGAAATACATTGATAATCAGCTGAATAATGTGTGGTTTCAAGCCGAAGAGATTTTTCCAGTGAATGGAACTCCAGAGGTCCGGGAACAGGTGTTTTGGATTCCCGTTTCACAGTCCTATTATGAGGTTGCACAAAAAATAGAGGTATTTGTTTTGGGGGCCATGGAATGCAAGGGCCATGGACAGAATATTTCTCATTTGAAGCTTTTGAATGGCGAGTACTATACCATATTGCCTTCCACAAAGCTAACAATTTTGCAGTTTCTTTGCGATGATATAATGGAGGGTTGTTGTTTCACATAGTGTCGTAAGAGCTTTCATGTCCCATGTGCCCTTTATACTCCAGAATGCAAATGGGATGTTGTAAGAATTTGAAACCTTGTCTCCTAAGTCTTGTGAAGAACATTATTCAGGTTTATAGATAGAAAAACTAAGAGGGGATTGTGCCATTTTGTTTCCCATGTTTTCTACAGGATAATTTTGTAATGCTCTGTCCTGCTCATTCATCACGCAAGTTTCCAAATGAAAGGAGATCACGTACAAGTTCAAGGAACAACAGTTCCCTATCAAGAAAGGGGCAGCAATTTGCTAATAAGGGAACACTGCTTAGGTCATATTGTAAATCTGCTTTTAACTTGTGGGAGTATTTACTTTTTAAATCTCAATACTTTATTGGATTTCACTTATCTGTCTTTTTTACCCATTCAAAATTTTCAGAGGAGACAAAAGTCCAGGTAGACAGCAAGCTGATAAAGGTTCCCAGGCAAGTCAGGCTTGGACATGGCCGCTGGAACAATATTGCAAATGGGTTCTGTGTGGTTCTGCATTGGATTCTGCTCAAAAGGTATTGCATGTGTTTTCCCTTTATGTGTGTGTTTTAACTTCAAATCGACTTGCCCATTGAAACTATGTGCTATATGTTCTCAACAATTCTCATTTTTAATGCAGGAGCAACTTCATAATTTTGCAAGACTCATTGGTGCAATGATATCAAAAACATGGAGTCCTGCTGTGACCCATGTGGTTGCATCTACCGATGCAGATGGTGCTTGTAGAAGAACACTGAAATTTTTGATGTCAATCTT
>LPNX010704480.1:33232-68796 GCA_001517045.1 Pseudotsuga menziesii
TCCAAATATAAAAAAACCAGCGACCAGAGAATATGATCGAGGTGCCGGATTATTCTCTCTGGCATCCGAAGATGGTTTCCCTGTGGATTTGGCGTCTGCTTTGAGCCGAAACGGAGCATCCAAAGGAACTCTGTTATTCTCATACCGAGGATCGAATTTGTGACCTGCTATCTGCTCCCATGTTCTTAACAATTCTTGGAACCAGCTAGGATCGAAGTCGAGAGAGTCCATCTGCAGGATGTGCAGAGATATTAAAGAAACAACAAATCCCGCAACGACAAGCGCAGTAGTCGTATATAGAACCCGATAGTGCACGCCGCCTTTCAGCGTTGCTAGAGAAAGCTTCATTGTAGTCTGCCTTGGAATTGCATATAAAATCAAATAAATGTATGAACCGATGCATTTACAGACACTCCCTAGATCAAATTGGCAGGACAGAGCGTTTAAACAAATACAAAATTGCAACAAAAAATACGTGTGACGAACCTTCAATCAAGCGAGGAGGAGGGCAATGCTGTTTGAAAAGAAAATATCGATGGTACCACTTGCTATAACATATGGCAATGGGATATAATTTTTATTTTTTTAATTTTATTATTATGATGTCATTGTTGCCACATGTCAACTCAAATCCAGATACCAAATTCCAAAGTTTACATCATCTTCGATCCACCAATAAGTTGTTTACAAAATAGTTTTTTAACAAAATTAAAAAAAATATTTTACAAATCTGTAAGTTATACTTTACAAAACAGATTTTAATTTTTTTGATAGAGAGCAACTAATACAAATTCAAAAGAGTTTGACTTGCAATCGATTACAATATACCTTGCTGAGGCAGGTATAAAAACAACTATTATTAGAAGTGGTAAAATTAAGATTTAAACCTAAAACAAAATGCAATGCTAAAATTTAAATGTGGAAGGTAGGACGTCAAATTTCAATGTTGTGTCCATATTCACACTAGTTATGAGAATTCAATCTTTTATATTTCTGCTTGTTATTTAAAATAAAACTATTATTATGACGGATAAAATCAATATTTAAATGTTAAACTAAATACAATGTTAAAATTAAAACATTATATAAAATTTTCTTGACATGTAAAGTAAGATGTTAAATTTCATCCTTAAACACCAATAAAAATAGTGAAAAAACCTTATGAGGCAGAGGTCTATTAAAATAAAATATCAAAATATTAATACATATAATTTCTTGTAAAAAAAGTAACAAATTTGTCTTCAATTTTACAATGACCAATTTACATTTAATTTTAATATGCAACAACTCATAAATGTCTTTGTAAATCTTATAAGCATGAAGTTGCTTTCGAAAATAAAGTTTTCATGTTTCTTTCTATCTTGAATGAATTGACATCGAACACCAAATATTTATTTTCAACATAAATTTTACATTGAATGGCTGCAAGGAAGGACACATTTTGCATTTTCATTGATCAGTATTCGATATTCATTGAACTCCATTGTGTGACATTTTTCTAAATTACCTTGAACTCCATTGTGTGACATTTTCCTAAATTACCTTGAACTCCATTTTTGCTAAAAGATTTTATCAACCATTGTAAATAAAATGTTTAGTTAATTTAAAAAAATGTTTATTCAAATGTTGATGTTTTATTGAAAATAACTAGTGCAAAACATGAAAGCGAAATCTTAAAACAAAGTCATTGCACCCAACATTAAAATGGTTGTTATTTGAGCATTGCTGAAAACTACATTTTGCAAAACAGTGATAATGTCAAAAATATTATTATTTCTAAGTTTAAAAAGAAATTTTAAAATGAGGAAAATTTAGCAGTTAAGAAAAAATTAACATACTATAAGGAGGTCATAAATCCTAATTTTGAAGATCGGAAGTATCTCGAAGTAGTAACTAGCTCACGGAAGAAAATTATATATCCAAGCTTAGAAAGAACTCTCATGAGCATAGCCAAGATTAGAACGAACTCTCATGGACTCCATAGCAAAACAGAGGGTTGGTCTTAGTTGGTTTATTCCTAAAACTCAATGGGTGGAAAAAGGTTTGTAATCTCCGAGTCTATGAGAGTTGAGGATGAAAATCACTTTCTCTTAGAGTGCCTTGCTAACACCATCCTTATATTTGAGTTTCATAATATTTGTTACAATACAAACCTTTATAACCTCCTAACTTACCACAATTATAGTGAACTTGGAAAGCTTCTAGACAAATTTTTGAACACAAGAACAAGATTTTAAAATAAACCAAGTATTAATATAAAATTAATAAAAAAAATTATTTGGTTTAAAAAATGGACAAAAATAATATTACTTTAATATAAAATTATATATCTTAACTTTTATATAATAGTATTTCTATGAACCTTTATTTATATTTAGTTATATTTGCTTTAGTTATAGCTATGCTTTTTCATAAGCCTTAGAATTATATACTCTTACATTTATTAAATAATTTTTTACTTAATAAAAATAAATTAACTTAATAATACAATTTTTAACATATGTTTTATACTCACAAATTAATAATACAAATGTAGGAATTTATTAAATTAATGTGCGGATAACTTATCATATCTATGTGAACATTGATTAAAATGAAGGTTTTGGACATCTAATTCTGAGTTGGGCTCGATGAAACTGTGCTTACTTCTTTTATGTTTAAAGTTTGAAATATAATTCCACAATCCACTCATTGTGGTTAAGACTAGCATAGATCCATCTAAAAGGGGATCTATCAAGCACCGAGAGGGATCAAATCTCTCAAGATGCACATCATTTCTTAGAGTGGAAATGTGTAATCTATTTTTTTTTTGTTTATCTAATTTATGTTGTTATATATATATATGCAATTCTAAATAATTTAAATTTAGTTTAAGCAGACAAGTTATTTTTAATTAATTTTTGTTATTTTTAATAATTTTTTATTATTTTTTATAAAGGAAACGTGTCAACTCTAGGATGAGCATGGAAGGAGTTACACATCCCTCCCCTACTAGGATGTAAAATGCACCTCTTCGGTGCAATAATGAACTGCTAAATATATTAAATCCAATGTGGTGTGTTTTCGTAAATAAAAATATACGAACACAATCAAAATAACTCCAAAATTACTATAACAAAAATATTATTATGATTCCATTAATTTATCAATGGAAGACATAATCCAATTTTATCACTAAAGAGAAGGATTATTTTATAGCTGACGTTGTAATTTAGTGTCAATACTAAACTTAGTTGAACACCCTTGCAAATCATAAAAGAAAATAGTAATAAGATGGATGGTAAGGAATGGTGGCCTGGTTGGACAACTAGCTCCGTGATACTAGCTAGTAGTTTTTTCCACCGAGTAATAAAAGTGTGTGTGCTAGTCCAACTCCTTTCCACCTTTAAAAACATCTTTGTAAACACAATTTATTCTCCTACAACAAATGGTGGGACGATTCTGTAGTCATACTTTTGAATCCTATGAATCTCTAAAAACATTCATATCACAAAATATCAACATTTTTCGAGATTCTATAGTGGAGTTAAGGGATTACCATTGTCGCAGCCTACACGTGCAGATGAATCTTCATCCTTGAAGAAAATGACTAGAGAGGAAGGAATGGGGGAAGAAGGGGTACATCTGCAACGCCTTCCAATATATGCAATACTTTACGCAGTGATGGTCTCTCATCTTCATCGTCCTGGATGCACCATCCTGCCACTATAGAAGCCCTATTTACTTGTTATGCATCTGCATCCTTAAAAAATTTCTTGTCGAGTACCTCCATCGCGTTTCCATTGGTGATCTGTGCTGCAACCCATGCAGGAGAGTACAACTCGCCAGATTCCGAGACCTTGTCTATGTTTCTTTGCCCTGCAATTATTTGGAGTAATTTCATTCCGAAGCTGTAGACGTTGTCCTTCATAGTTATGGGAATGCCATAGAGACACTTGGGGGCCAATTACCCTTTGGTTCCTCTCATGGTCATCAGGACCTTACTATACTCTTTGCCCAAGAGCTTTGCCAGTTCGAAATTGGCTACCTTGGGGTAGAAATTACAATCCAAAAGGATGTTTTTGTGCTTGATGTCGCAGTGAATAATGCAATCCCTGCACTTTTCGTGCAGGTAGATAATTCCCCGAGAAGTCCCCACTGCAATGTTGAAGCGCGTTTTCCAATCCAGCATCTTTTGTGGTTGATCATTGCTTGGGGATTTGCGAAATAATAAGGAACTAAGGTAGCCATTGTTGGAAATATTAATTACTTTTAGATCCATATATGATCTCAGCTGACTCTGTCAGAGTCCGTATCAGTTCAGATATTGTCGGTTAGTCTCACAAGAGGGAAGAGTCCACGATTCGACAATCTAAACCAGTCGAATTAATTTCTGAAGCTAAGTTTGTAGGTAGATAGTTATTACAGCCATTAATGGAAAATTTGTAGATTAACGTAGAAGCAATTTTCAGGTTTCCTATAAGTAGAAGAAGAAGATTGTAAATCAAGTTAGACAATAGACACAAGATACAAGAGAAAGAGAGAAATCTGAGTAGGGAGTGAAGCTGAAGCTCAAGCTTGTGTGTGTGTGATTCTGTCAAAGAGCCAAAGCTTTGTAAAAGGATAAGTGGGTGAGAAGACAAGTTTGGATCGACAATTTTGTAATACCTTTGTTATTTCCGCATAAGTTATTTATATGAAATAGTTTATGGTTGAATGCATGTTTATTTAGCCTCACATTTCCTCCAGATTTACTTGTGTAAATGTTGTTTACAATTCTGATTGATTGAAAGAACAAGTATCCTTAAATTTTTCATCTAGTGAAAGTTTTGGATTTTATGGGAAAGTGGTTGACTCGAGTCTTCCTAAATATTTGGGTATATGTTTTTATAAGTTCTTTAGAATTGATAATGTGTCGATTTTTACATAATCTTACTCAGAGGTGAAAAAAAATTGTAATTTATTAAGTCTTTTAGACTAAGAAATATCATTTGTAAATTTCGACTAAAACCAAACCAAAGTAAGTGAACCGACAAGGTCAGTTGAGTGAACCGACTAGTGGTCTAAGTGATCAAGCCGACTAGTGGTCAAAGTGGTCAAGGCGACTAGTGGTCGAAGAGGTCAAGTTGACTAGTGGTCGAAGTAAATCCTGTTGGTAGAACCGACAAGTAAGAACTTGTCGAGGTAAATTAGTCGAGTCTGAAAGGCGGACCAAATTTGATAAACTTGTCCAGTCGGGAGTTAGACAAGTTTCACCTGACAAGAAAAAGAAAAAGAGGTCAGCGTGAAATTTTTAATAACTGAGAGGTAAACTCAAGTTTATTCTACTCGGTTTTTGGCTAACTGGTGTTAGAGAAAGGTTTAGGAAAGAAATATTCTCTTAAGAATTGGAAAATTAATTTTCTAAGGAAAAGTTAAAAATTAAAAATGGCTTCCACTTCTAGTTCATTGCAAACATCAGTTTTTATAGGAAATAATTACGAATATTTTTCTCTAACAATGAACGATTTGTTCAGAGGTAAATATGTCTGGGAGATAGTCCAGCATGGCTATGCAGAACCAATAGACATGACAACATATACCAATCTCGCACAAGCTGAGAAAGATGTCCGGAGGTAACAAAGGAAGAAAGATGGAAAGGATTTATTTTACATACATCAAGCCATGCATGAAAGAATACTCCCAAGAGTAGCAATAAAAGTTAACACTAAGAAAGCATGGGATACATTGGAGACTACCTATCAAGGCTTGGGCAAGGTAAAGACTTCCAAGTTGCAGATTCTGAGATGATATTTTGAATCTCTATCCATGAAAGATTCAGAGACTCTAGACTCATTCTACACCGGTATTGTTTGTTTGATAAACCAACGGAAATATCATGGAGAAGACACAGAAGAACAAAGGGTGGTTGAAAAAATTCTCATAAGTCTTCCCCCAAGATTTGAAAACTTGGTTGTGACCTTGGAAGAACACACAGACATGCCGATGTTTATCATTGATGAGCTGCAAGCTTCACTCATCAATCATGAAAATAGACTCAGCAGAACACAAACATCATTGGGAGGTGTATTTGTAGCATAGTAATCCATAAGCCATGGTAGAGGCAGGGGGGGAAACAACTTTAGAGGAAAAGGAAGAAATTGTTCCAGAGGAAAAGGATGAAATTGTTCCAGAGGAGGACGAGGAACAAGTCCTACAAATGTTGCTGGTAGAGGAGAGAATCAAAATCCAAGTCAGCCAAGTGGCCAAAAGTTTGATAAATAAAAAATGCAACCTCATTATTGTAAGAAATTTGGTCATTATGCATATGAATGCAAGAAGAAACAATATGACCAAGGAAGGAAAACCACAAATCAGTCAACCAACACTAGCACTCTGACAAGTGCAATGTTAACAGCATCTACATCTCCAATTGAATGCAATGTTGTTCAAGAAAGTCCACATGACATATGGTAGTTAGATTCAGGATGTAGCAATCACATGACTAGTAATTTAAATTTGTTTTCCATTCTAGACAATTCAGTTAAAAATGATGTTACACTTGGAAACAATGTCCAAGTTACTGTTTTGGGAAATGGTACTGTCAGCATTCTAACCAAACATGGGGAGAGCAAGTATATCCATGATGTCTATCATGTCGAAGGTCTGAAACATAATTGTTTAAGCATTGGACAACTAATACAAAAAGGCTATAGAGTCTATGTAGAAGATGGGCACTGTGTGATTAAAGACAAGCGTCCAAGTGACCAGGAGATAGAAAAAGCACCAATGACAACACTTGTTTCCATTGAGGATAGTTTCTGACATGAAAGGGAAGACAAATATAGGAGTTGTGTTCAAGGAAGAAAGTAAAGAAGTAGCCGAGTACCTCGACAAGAAAGAAAATGGGTGTGCTAATTTGTAGTCTGCGTTTCATACAGAAGTTTAGGATGAATCTTGGTTGTGGCATTTCATATTTAGACATATGAATTTTGGTGGGATAAAGCTACCACACACAAATAATATGGTGAAAGGATTACCATTGATTGATAGACTAGAAAGGGTTTGTGAAGGTTGAATTTTTGGAAAGAAGCATAGAGAGACTTTTCCAGTTGGAAAGTCTTATAGTGCATGCACACCACTTGAAATTGTGCACTCTGATATTTATTGTCCAATGCAGACATCATCCATTGGTGGCTGCAATTATTTTCTAACTCTTATTGATAACTACTCAAGAAAAACATGGGTATATTTTCTGAAACATAAATATGATGCATTTAGTTATTTTCAGTAGTTCAAGGATCTTGTGGAGAACTAGAGTGGACACCGCATCAAGAGATTAAGGACCGACAGAGGAGGAGAATATGTTTCAAATTAATTTCTAAATTTTTGCAAGATCCATGGCATACAGAAGCAATTCACTGCACGGTATACACCTCAACAGAACGGTATTGCGAAAAGAAAGAACAGAACCATCATGGAGATGGCGTGCAACATGTTGGCATCCAAGCATTTTCCAAATGAATATTTAGTTTCGAAGGAGTCGCAACTACTATTTGCATTATCAACTTATGTTCGATAAAGAGTGTGAAGAACAAAGTTCCTCAAGAAGCATAGATAGGTATGAATCATAGTGTTTCTCATTCAAAAGTTTTGGGTTGTGTTGCATATGCTCATGTTCCAAATGAGTTGAAAAATAAGTTAGACAAGAAGAGATAGAAATGTATTTTTGTCGGCTATTCTGAAGACACAAAAGCATACAAGTTGTATGATCGTGTCATAAGGAAAGTGATAATGAGTCGATATCTTCAATTTGTCAAGAATGAATCATGGGATGGAACTGTCGACACAAATGTCAAGATTGTGTTGAATGTTGACAATGATGACATGGTAGTGGAAGTGGTTCAAACACGACATGTAAGTCAAATGGTTGCAGCGCCGTCGAATCCCATGAAACCATGACATGGTTCGGCACAAGGACCATCGACACTAGTATAAGCTCAAGTTACATGGACAAGCACACCAAGAGGACAACAGACTCCATCAAGCATTTTGTCAGGATTGACATCGACAAAACCGGTGAAGACAAGAAGTTCGCGTGAGATATATGAAGATGGTACACCAAATTCATTCTCTCTCTTTGCATTATTTTCTCCTATATATGATCCACTAACATTTGAAGAAGTTGTTGAAGAATAAGTATGGGCACAAGCCATGGATGAAGAAATAGAATGCATTGAGAAAAAACAGACATGGGAAGTGGCTGATGTACCGAAAGACAAAGATGTAATTATCGTCAAATGGATTTACAAGACCAAGCAAGATGCTGATGGGAATGTGCAGAAGCACAAAGAAAGAATGGTAGAAGGAGGGTTCACACAATAACCCAATATAGACTTCAATGAAACGTTTGCACTTGTTGCACGCATGGATACAGTCAGAATAGTCTTGGCCATTACTGCACAAAACAAATGGTATGTTTATCAAATGGATGTCAAGTCGGCATTTTTGAATGGCTATCTAGAAGAGGAAGTATATGTGGAACATCCACAAGGATACAAAATTCTAGGTCAAAAGCATAAAGTGTATAGGATGAAAAAGGAATTCTATGGTTTGAAGCAAGCTCCTAGAGCTTGCTACAGTCGGATTGATTCCTATCTCACTGAAAATGGATTTCACAGAAGTGAAAGTGAACCGACATTGTACACCAAAGTGAATGAGCAAGGTAAGATGTTAACTGTCTACCTGTATGCAGTTGATTTAAGATTTACTGGTGACTTTGGCATAGCGGATTTTAAAGCAGTCATGGAAAGTGAATTTGAAATGACTGATCTCGGGCTTATGAAATTTTTTCTGGGCATTGAAGTTCAACAATTTGAAAGTGGTATTTTTATATCACAGTCAAAGTATGCAAGTGAATTTTTAAAAATATTTAACATGTGTAGTTGCAAGACAACCCCAACACAAGTAATAACAGGTTTAAAATTGAGCAAGGATGATGAAGGATCAACTCTAGATCCTGTGTTGTTTAAAAGGCTTGTTGGAAGCCTTATGTATTTGACAATGAGAAGACCAGATATAATGTATGGAGTAAGTCTGATCTCGAGATTCATGGAGTTACCAAAATACTCACATTGGCAAGCAATTAAAATAATTCTGAGGTATGTAAGTGGCACAAAAGACCTTGGCATTATGTATTAAACTTCATAAAATTTTAAACTCATTGGATACAATGACAGTGACAATGGAGTAAACATAGATGACAGGAAGAGCACATATGGTTACACATTTCATTTTGGTAGAGGTTTTATTTCATGGGATTCAAAGAAACAACCCATAGTAACTCTGTCTTCAGTAGAAGCAGAGTATGTTGCAGCGACAAGTGTTGCATGTTAAGCTGTCGGGATGAGGAGAGTGTTAAAAGACTTGTCCCAGAACATAAGGTTTCATTTCATAAGAGATTTTGTGAACAACAAAGAAATTTGTTTGGAATTTTGCAGGTCTGAAGATCAACTTGCAAACATCTTTACAAAACCATTGGCGAAGGACACATTCGAGTATCTACGTAGTTATATTGGAATGACAAGTTCTTTGTAGTGAACTCTATCATGCACAGAGAAAGTCTAATCTCTGAAATATTTTGTAAAATTTTGTTTTAAAAATCCCCATCTACTCATAATTGAGGGGAAGTGTTGGAAATATTAATTACTCGCACATCCGTATCTAATCTCAGCCGACTCTAACAGAATCTGTATCAGTCTAGATCTTGTCAGTCAGTTTGAGAAGAGGGAAGAGTGCATAATTCGACAATCTAAACCAGTTGAATTAATTTCTGAAGCTAAGTTTGTAGGTAGATAGTTATTACAGCCATTAATGGCAAGTTTGTAGATTCACGTAGAAGCAATTTTTCAGGTTTCCTACGAATCGGAGAAGAAGATTGTAAATCAAGTTAGATTATAGATGTTGGAGACATTTACCATCATACACACTCCTTTGGTCAAATTGGCCTAGTTAAACCACTATCCTAGGTTTAATTGACATCAGTGGAGCATTAATTACCATCATCCGAGTCACATCCACGCCTACCTACAGTCAAGGAGGCTAACTTAGCCTTTCCCTACAGTCAAGGAGGCTAACTGGAGCACTCGAGGGGTGATATGAGTGATATTAATGCACCTAATTGCTAACTGGTGGTTACTTTCAGTTCAACCAATCAGTTACAGTTAGTTAAGGCGCCTCCATTCATTAAATATATTATTTAATGATTATTTTAATGATTATTTATTATTATTTAATGAACTGGAGTCAACAAGGTGCCTCCTCCACTTCTGATGGTCAGTTCAGCTCCAGTTAACCTCATCAGGGTTCATTGGAGTCATGCAGTATTAGCACTTGATGATTGGATTGCTATGACATGTGCTTGATCTCCTTTAGTTGAGATTCAATCATTTATTGCACTCCAACTTCAGTTAGGGTTTGGTGATTCAATTAGGGTTTTGGTCAAGTGGTTAACAGAGTGAGATTGCATGGCAAAGAGTCAGTTAAGCTAGACTCACTCATTGAATTTGAATTGTCCCCTTAGGTATTTGAATTCTTGATGGAGTTAAGCCATTGCTCATGCATGGAAATTGTAACCAATTATTGCTAATTCATGAGTATTTTGTTAATTATTCCTTGATGATTTTGATTCCTAGTTCCTAGATCATGTGAAAGAATTAATATGGTATCAGAGCTTATGGCGGGATGAAGAACAATCTCTCAAGAACAATATTTTGACAGATTTCTCCATGAGAAGTGAGCAATAGCTCAAAATTCCAGCACTGCACCAGAAGCCAAGGCTTACCACTCAATATCCCAAGTAAAGAACTTGTTGATCAAGCTTTCTTGATTGACTATGCTGGGTGTGATGAAAGTGTAGAATGTGCAAGCTGTCCGACCTTATTTTTCCCTTTCTGTTTTGATTTTCAGGTTTCTACAGGTGAAGCATTCGCTACAGCATATCCAGATGGCCTCCTCAGTACCTCTCTTGATTCCATACAATTTCCACACATGGAAAAGAAAAATGGAACTTCAGCTGTATTCCAAAGGATTCTTTAAAATCGCCATGGACATTGAAGTTGATCCTGGATCCGTCATAGAAAAATAAATATTCTTGAACAAGAAGGATGAATCCTTCGGTTTCTTGTGCCTCTCTATTTCCGATGATCTTCTCTTCCATCTTTCGGATCTGAAGACACCGAAACAAATATGGGACAAATTGGAATCTCTGTATGGAAAGCATGATGACATGAGAGTTTATAAACTCAAAAATGAACTCATGTCTCTCCATCCTTCCAATTTCGAGACTCTGAATGATTTCTTTACAAAGTTCAAGCATACTATTTTTCTCTTGAAGCAATGCAAAGTGGAGAAGGAAGATGATCAGCTCATCTTAGCCATCCTCTCCAAACTCAGGGCTGATTATTCAGTTATTGTTTTTACATTCCGTGCGAGGAATCTCACAAATCTCGGATGGAATCTCCCTACACTCAATGCCTTCATTGAGTCCCTAACTAGTGAACATTACAAGCTTGTCCAGATGGGGATCATCCGATCTTCCCGTGATCAATCCCTCCATGTCTCGGGGCCCAAAGATATGAAGGGTAAAGGAAAGCAGCAAAAAAATAAGAAAACTAAATTTGATACTCCAAAGCCTATATTTGAAAATCAGTAGCATGATGAATCTTCCAGCTCAAGGAAGAACAAAGGAAAAAGGCACAATGGGAAAGAAAGAGTCAGGTGTTCTTACTGTGAGAAGGGTTTTCACCTTGAACATTCCTGCATGAAGAAAAATCTTGATGAAGCAACCTCTCTCCTTGAGAGGAATCACATCAATATTCCGAAGAGCTTTCGGAGGAGAGATCACCAAGATCGGGAACCACAGCATGAGAAAGGTCATGCCCTCATGGCAAGCACTTCGAAGTCCAAATCACTGCTGATTGACAGTGGATCTTCGAATCACATGATGGCTGAAAAAGACTCCTTTTCATCCTTGGAGACCAGCAAATCCATCCCCATCCACTTGGGAGATGACTCCATCATCATTTCCGAAGGACACGGTACTATAGATCTAGAAAATGGTTTTTTTTCTAAAGTTTTGTATGTATCGTCTCTAGCAGCAAATCTCCTTAGTGTCTATCAAATGACACATACAGGAATTCCGAAGAGAGTATCTTTCATCCCAAATGATGTTGAGATAATAGAAATTGCATCCGAGAAACTCATTGCAAAAGGCCATGCAAATCATCATGCAAAAGCCTATGAGTTCTCTCACTTTGTTGCGGATGCAAAGCCCACCGCTTTGCTAACTGATGGAAATGAGGTTAGTAGGCTGTGGCATGAGAGATTTGGCCATCTTAATTTCAAATATTTGCATCAATTACAGAAAAACTCCATGGTTGAAGGCCTCCCGATCATCAAGGCAACCACGGGAGTCTGCAAGGGCCGTGTGAATTGAAAACACCCTGAGCACAAGTTCGATCGGGGGAAGGTAAACCAAGCTACAAGCATATTGGGGATAATACATTATGATATCAGTGGTCCAATGCCTGTCACATCCATGAATGGATCAAGGTACCTCCTTACCTTTATTGATGATTTTTCCAAGTATACATGGGTTTTCTTTCTCAAAAAGAAATCAGAGGTATGTGAAAATTTTTATGAATTGAAGGCCTTGATCGAAAATGCCTCTGGGCTTAAGATCAAGATATTGAGATATGATAATGGAGGGGAGTATGTAAGTAATGAGTTTATGTACATTTTATCCCAAATTGGTATTCAGGTCCAACATTCAATTCCCTACACCCCCCAGTAGAACGGAGTAGCGGAAAGGAAGAACCGGTCTCTCAAAGAGATGACCACCTGTATGTTGGAGTCAAAGAAGCTTGCTGCAAATTTGTGGGCTGAAGTCATGCATGCTGCAGAATACATTTAGAATAGGGTGCCACATTCATCAGTGAAAGGAAATACTCCTTTCGAAGCATACTTTGGACACAAGCCAGATGTTTCGAACCTACGGGTGTTTGGGTCCACTGCATGGGCCCAGATTCCGCTTGATAAAAGAAGAGCTTTGCAACCGCAGAGCATAGAATGTCTATTTATTGGATATCCTGATGAATCTAAAGGATTCAAGCTACTGGATATCAATACAAATAGATCATCATCGAGAGAAGTGTCAAGTTCGATGAGCCTCTTCAAGAGGTGGAACAAGTGGAGGAGAAAACTACTGAAATTCCTTCCTATTCCATTGAATATTTGGATGATGAAATTGGAGGTGATGACCCTGATTTGGATCCTATGATTTCTAATATTAGTGTGTAGCAACCATCAGATACTGAATCAGAACCTGAAGTTCAAACTCATCTTCCTACATGGGCCCGGCAGACACTCTCTTCCGCAGGAGACAACATTGGAAATCCGGATGATCCAAGGAGAACTCGGTCTGATTTCCAAAGAGCAGGTATTGCACTCTCTTGTTCTGATATTTTGCTGTCCGAAACTTGCTATTTGATGATTAGTTCAGATCCAAAATCCTACTACCATGCTTGGAATGATCCGAGATGGAAAGTTACCATGGATGAAGAGATGAATTCTCTTCAGAAAAACACTACTTGTGAGCTAGTTCCTCTTCCTCTGGGAAGGAAATTGGTTCAATGCAAGTGGGTTTTTTGGACAAAGGTTGCTGCTGATGGAAGCACCTAAAAATATAAGGAAATTCTGGTAGAAAAATGTTTCTCTCAGGTCCAAGGAGTGGACTACAATGAGACCTTTGCACCGCTTGCAAAAATGGACTCCATCCGCCTTGTTTTGGCTATTTCCGCATCCAAGCACTGGGAGGTGCATCACATGGATGTTAAGTCAGAATTTATGCATGGAGATATTCATGAGGAGATATACATGAAGCAGCTTGAGGGATACATCACTGATCCATCTTTGGTTTGCAAGCTAAAGAAGTCACTATACGGGTTAAAACAGGCCCCAAGAGAGTGGTATTCCAAGATGTATGCCTTCCTTCTCTCGCAAAACTTTCAGAGATGTAGATCAGATCCAAATGTGTATTTACAGCAGCATGATGGTCATCTAATTATCATTGTTTTATATTTTGATGACTTACTGATCACAGGTAGCACAATTGCCTCCATTTCAGCCATCAAAACTGCTCTCCACAATGCCTTTGAATTGAGTGATTTGGGGCTTTTAAAACAATTTTTGGGGCTCGAAATCGAGAAAAATTAAGATGGGATTATGGTCACTCAGTCAAAATACATTTCAGACCTGTTATTAAAGTTTAACATGGCTGAATGTAGGCCTGCACCATTCCCTTTCCTTTCAGGGATCAGCCTTGAAGAAGGAAAAAGCACACCTCCCATGGACTGCACTATCTATCGACAGCTGATTGGTAGCTTGTTGTACTTGACGCATTCTAGGCCTGATATTTGTTATGCCATGAATGTTGTATCAAGATACATGCAGAAGCCTCATGATATTCATTGGAAGGCAGCCAAGAAGATCCTCCAGTACATTCAGGGAACCAGGACCTACGACATTCACTATGCTGCAGACTCCGAGCTAGAGCTAGTTGGATACACAGATTCCGATTGGGCGGGTGATTCTATTGATCGGAAGTCAACTTCTAGCTATGTATTCATGTTTGGTGGTGGCTCTATTTTCTGGTCAAGAAAAAAGCAGGCTGCCATAGCACTATCTTCAGCAGAGGCCGAGTATCGAGGAGCGGTGAATGCTTGCATCCAAGCAGTTTGGTTGCAAGGAATTCTTTCAGAGTTTGATCTTGGTAGTACTTTGTCCACTGTCCTCTTTTGTGACAACCAGAGTGCTATTAAGATATCCATAGATCCATTTACCAAGAATAGGACCAAACATGTAGAGATTCACATGCACTACATTAGGGAGCTAGTGCATGATGGGACCATCATTCTTCAATACTGCCCGACTAATGAGCCGATTGCAGACATATTCACCAAGAGATTTTCAGAAAATAAGTTCACTTACCTCCGTTCACTGTTGGGGGTGAGTTCATCAGGGTGATCCAGACTACTTTCAGTGTTCATCTTGAGGGGTTTTCTTTTCCCCTTGGTTTTCCCTCTTTTCCTCACTTAGTTTGTTTTGAGCATTGTTTCAGTTACTTTATTGTACAAGGTGACCTATGGCCTTTGTTGCCATGGCCCTAGAATTTTATGCATCTATGTTTTCTAACTCTTCCTAAGTATAGCTTAAGGGGGGGTGTTGGAGACATTTACCATCATACACACTCCTTTGGTCAAATTGGCCTAGTTAAACCACTATCCTAAGTTTAATTGACATCAGTGGAGCATTAATTGCCATCATCCCAGTCACACCCACGCCTACCTACAGTTAAGGAGGCTAACTTAGCCTTTCCCTATAGTCAAGGAGGCTAACTGGAGCACTCCAGGGGTGATCTGAGTGATATTAATGCACCTAATTGCTAACTGGTGGTTACTTTCAGTTCAACCAATCAGTTACAGTCAGTTAAGGTGCCTCCATTCATTAAATATATTATTTAATGATTATTTATTATTATTTAATGAACTGGAGTCAACAAGGCGCCTCGAGCACTTCTAATGGTCAGTTCAGTTTCAGTTAACCTCATCAGGGTTCATTGGAGTCATGCAGTACTAGCACTTGATGATTGGATTTCTATGACATGTGTTTGATCTCCTTCAGTTGAGATTCAGTCATTTATTGCACTCCAACTTCAGTTAGGGTTTGGTGAGTCAATTAGGGTTTTGGTCAAGTGGTTAACTGAGTGAGATTGCATGGAAAAGAGTCAGTTAAGCTAGACTCACTCATTGAATTCGAATTGTCCCCTTAGGTATTCAAATTCTTCATGGAGTTAAGCCATTGCTCATGCATGGGAATTGTAACCAATTATTGCTAATTCATGAGTATTTTGTTAATTATTCTTTGATGATTTTGATTCCTAGTTCCTAGATCATGTGCAAGAATTAATAATAGACACAAGACACAATAGAAAGAGAGAAATTTGAGCATAGAGTGAAGTTGAATCTCAAGCTTGCGTGTGTGTGATTGTGTCAAAGAGCCGAAGCTCTGTCAAAGGATCAGTTGGTGAGTCGACAAGTTTGGATCGACACGTTTGTAATACCTTTGTTATTTCCACACAAGTTATTTATATGAAATAGCTTATGGTTGAATGCATGTTTATTGAGCCTCACATTTCCTCCAGATTTACTTGTGTAAATGTTGTTACAATACCGGTTGAGTGAAAGAACAAGAATCCTTAAATTTCTCATCTAGTGAAAGTTTAAGTGGCTGACTCAAGCATTCCTAAATATTTGGGTATATGTTTTTATAAGTTCTCTAGAATTGTTAATGTGTCGATATTTACTTCATCTTACTCACAGATGAAAAACATTTGTAATTTCTTTAGTCTTTTAGACTAAGAAATATCATTTGTAAATTCCGACTAAAACAAAAGTTCAAACAAAAGTAAGTGAACCGACAAGGTCGATTGAGTAAACTGACTAGTGGTCGAAGTGATCATGCCGAGTAGTGGTCGAAGCGGTCAAGCCGACTAGTGGTCAAAGAGGTCAAGTCGACTAGTGGTCGAAGTAAAACCTATCGGTAGAAAGGACAAGTAATTGTTCGTAGAACCGACAAGTAAGAACTTGTCGTGCTGACCAAATTTGATAAACTTGTCTAGTCAGGAGTTAGACAAGTTTCACCCGACAAGAAAAATAAAAAGAGGTCGGCACGAAATTTTTAATAACTGAGCGGTAAATTCAAGTTTAGTTGGCTTTGTTTTGGCTAAGTGGTATCAGAGCAAGGTTTAGGAAAGAAATCTTCTCTTAAAACGGTTGAAAAGTAATTTTCTAAGGAAAAGTTAAAAATTAAAAATGGCTTCCACTTCTGGTTCATTCCAAACACCAATTTTGATAGGAAATAATTATGAATATTGGTCTCTAACAATGAAGGCTTTGTTCAGAGGTCAAGATGTCTAGGAGATAGTCCAACATGAACCAGCAGACATGACAACATATAACAATTTCACACAAGCTGAGAAAGATGTCCCGAGGGAACAGAGGAAGAAATATGGAAAGGATTTGTTCTACATACATCAAGCCATGCATAAAATCATACTCCCAAAGGTAGCAACAGTTAACGCTAAGAAAGCATGGGATACATTGGAGACCTCCTATCAAGGCTTGGGCAATGTAAAGAATTACAAGTTGCAATTCCTGAGAAGATATTTTGAATCTCTGTCCATGAAAGATTAGGAGACTATAGACTCATTTTACACCAGATTTGTTGGTTTGATAAACCAACTGAAATCTCATGGAGAAGACATAAAAGACCAAAGGGTAGTTGAAAAAATTCTCAGAATTCTTCCCCCAATATTTGAAAATTTGGTTGTTTGTGACCTTGGAAAAACACACACATTTACCATTTAATAGTGGCCTACTCCACATTGGCCACCCAAATGATTTTATGTTGTGAAGCATTGGCATACCAGATACCTAGATACCAGCCTTTAACGTTGTTGTTGTTGAGATTGAAATCCTGGTCAGATTACCAGTGAGAGAGCCGCCTAACGCTAGCATGTCTTGGGAAGCTGCGTCTGCCCCATCGCCGGACTTTATGATCTGAAGCCGCAGCAAAATGAGGAGATAAAAAGAAGAGAGAATATGTGGGAGTTTCTATGGCATGCTATTTTTACTGCCCATTTGCTTCTCTGTTGCATGCTATTATAAATGTGATGCAGTCTTTGAATGTCCGTCTTTTGAATGCAATCGGGTTCGAATCAAGACGTAATACACAACACCTATGGCCATTTCATTGTAAAAGTAAATATAAATATAAATGGAGTTACTTTTTGCCTTGTATTTATGGGTTAAAATAAAAATCTTAACATAAAATTTTGTAAATGTATGATGACCAGTTTTCCATCAAGTAAATTTTAACCTTTTATTAATGATTAATTATTATACTTTGTTGATCTATAGGCGGCAGGTTATATTGAAATCTATCGTGATTCAAATCCCTTTTGACTTTGTATGAAATAGAAAATTTATAAAATAATATCTTTGACTTTATATTATTTGAAAATTTGTATTAGTTAGAAAAATTATAAAATATAATTTTGTAATCTTTAGGAAATTATAAAATAATATTTATTATTATTTTATGAGAATTGTCCATGATGCAGCCTTTCAAAGGGGGAGAACTGATACTTTGTATGAGTTAGAAAATTATAAAATAATATCTTTCAATGTATATTATTTGAAAATTTGTATTAGTTAGAAAAATTATAAAATAACAGTTTTGTACTATTTAGGAAATTATAAAATAATATTTTATTATTATTTTAGTTATATAATGGCACAATTATTGGTGAAGAATTTAGATTAGCAAGTGCATTTGTTTTAAGAAGGTGTAATAATATGAAAGTGTAATAAGTTGAAGTTGGAGGGTAAAATTGTTGAAAAGGAGAACTAAAATTGAATTGGACTAGAATTGGCCTTGTACCTTAAAGAAATCAGCTACAAGCTTTGTAAGACAAGGAAATGAAATGCCAACTATAAGAATCCCTTCTAGAATAATAGAAACAAGCATTTTCGGATGCACTCCACTATTGGAAAGTATGATATTTTTACATGAAAGGAAGGCATACAAGTGTTAATTTGTGTAGCAACACTCAAATCGAAGGTATGGAAACTTAGTAAAAGTTCACGTATACTTGCTAACACAAAAGTACGTTTTGAGCCTATATCCAAAATTCAATAGAAAAATTTAATCATGAAACCATCATATTAGAAGTATTTGTTGAGGGAAAGTAAATCTTAACAACATGATCAATCATTCATCAATCCTATCACCAATACCACTATTGGAAATGGGATTGTCACCATGTGCTACAACACTATCTTTGCCATATATATTTAAAGTGACATTTGGATGGTTCAACATAAATGTATTTTTCTGAAGATGTTTTTTGTCCTCTCTATTATCTTTACACATTATATTTATAACAATCCCATTAATCAACTTTAAATTTCAATAGACATTAAAATATGAGTACAATTAAATTAAAGTAATTTGTCAAACAATTAAGTCAAAATAATAATAATAATAATAATTATTATTATTATTATTATTATAAAACATCATCATCTTTCGCAAGTCATATAGAATCCTATAAATTACTTTGACAAAAATATTTCTTTGAACTTTTCAATACTGCCCTTTGTTGAATGCTTTGTCTTGAAAATCATTTTGAAGATACAACTGATTTATACTTTTCTCTTGGCAACACTGCCCAAACATTATTCTTTAAGATAAATTGGTATTCTTTGATCATGGAATCCATCCATTCTTTCTTCTTTGAATCTTCTTCAAAACACGTGGGTTCTTCATCAACAAGGATGCACATCAATGCTACATAGTTGGAGTAGAGTCTTGGTCTCTTTCTTCCTTTTTGTGCACCATATATTTTTCTTCTTGAATTATATCATGATCCCAAGATAGTATTCTCTTTGTTGAAATCATCTCATAGGGTGTCTCCATTGGTCCTTTAGGTTCTACCATGTCATGATATTATGGTATAGGTTCTTCTTCAACATCTCTAGTTGGTGGTATACTAACTTCTGTAACCTTAAGAGCTTCTTGTTCTTCTTCATTATATTTATCTGCATATTCCTTTCTGAATTTACTAAAATCTACATGTTCACCAAATGTGACATTTCTTCTAATCTCAATATGACGAAAACCTAGAATATAGATTCCATAATCTTTTGACTGGTCACTATATCCAACAAATACCCCCTTCATAATCTTTTCTCCTTGGAAAAATGTAAGTAAACAAGACAACCAAATATCTTCAGGTGGCTGACTTTGGTCTTCTCATAGGTAAACATCTCTTATGTAGTTTTGTTTCCAAAATCACTATGGGATATTCTATTCTGCACATAGACTGTTGTCCTTGATGCTTCATCCCATAAATGCATGGTTAGATCTTGATCATGGATCATGGATTTGATTGCTTCCATGATAGAACTATTCTTCCTTTCTACCACTCCATTCTGTTGAGGATTATATGGTCTATTAAGATCCCTCTTAATCCCAGCTTCTTTACAAAAGTATTTGAATTCATTTAAAGTAAATTCTCCTTCGTTATCTGATCTCAAGGTCTTGATCTTCTTTTCAAAGATATTTCATCAAGAGACTTCAACTTTTCAAGTAGTTCATATTTTTCTTTCAATAAATACATACAAGTCTTACGAGAGTAGTAATCAATAAAAGATACATAATAGACATACACACTTAAGAAAGTGGTTGACATTGGTTCGCACACATATGAGTGGACAATATCCAAGATCTCTTTTTCTTTACTATTACTACTTGGAAATGGATTCTTGATATTCTTTCCTTAAGTACATTCTTTGCATACCCCTTCATGATTGATCTGGATTTCTGATAGACCTGTTACTACCCTGCTCACAATTGGTAATGATTTTTAGTTCACATGAGAAATTCTTCTATTCCATAGTTCACATGGAATAATGGTGATGGATGTGAGAGTTGAATTTGTGTGCCCTTTTAATTTGTATATTTCTCCTTCTTCAACACCTATTACAACTACATCATTTATTGTCCTTCTTTTTGGCCACATAAGAACTTAAACATCTACAAAGGAAAATATGAATCATTTCTTGTCTAAAGCTGATATAGAAAGAATATTCTTTTTTAAAATAGGAACATATAAGACTTATTTCATCTTCATTGACCACCAGATTTTAGCTTGTAAGAGGATTCTCCCATTCGTTTTATGGGATATTGATAATCATCTCCAATTTGCAGGTTGTCTGGATAGAATTTCTGAGTAAGAAATGTGAGAGAGTCTGTGTGACCTATCATATGTTTGGAATCACCACTATCTATGATCCAAGTGTCATTTCCATGAGAGATTGATTGTGTGAGGGTTGAAATTAAGACATACTCCACATTAGGGTATTCATTCTCTCTAGCCTTCTCTTCATCTGATTCATTCTCTTTGACTGCATGGGCATGTAACTTTTGGTTCTTCTTATTGAACTTATCTTTATTAAGTAGAAAATGTCTAGAGATATGTCCTAACTTATGACATGTATAACATTCATAATATGATTAATCCTTTTTAAACTTCTTACCTCTTTTGAAGTCTTGTGATCTCTTAGGAGGTGATCCTCGATCCTTCCTTTTGTTTCTTCCACTCTTTGTACGAGAAGTAGAGCTTGATAATCCATGATCGTTTATTTTTTATTATCTATTTTCTATCCTTCCTTCTTCTTGTATAGACTCTTCCCAAATTTTGTTGAACTTGGTTAGATTTCTTCTAGAACATATTCGTGTAATGAAGGAATCCCATTCTCTTAGAAGACTATTTAGGGTGGTCATCAAAATATTCTCTTCTTCTACCTTGTCACCAATAGCTTATACCTATTCTTTGATATGATATACTCTTGAGAAGCATGACTGCATGGTTTCTTCCTTTTGGATATTTACACCCTTGAGTTGGTTTCTCCATGTCATTCTTCTATTAATGTTCTTTCCTTCGAACAGACTGGTTAGTGCATCACACATTTCCTTTGGAGTATTCTTTGGATACACTTGAGGGATAAAATGATCCTTAATGGAATCAGCTATGATACTATTGGATTTTATCATATACTTCTTGTGCTTGGCCTTTGCTTCATCTCCCTTTGGTTCCTTGACCTCATCTTTGATGTAGCCTTCTAGGTCACGTTCCTCAAAGATGAGCATGATTATGTATTTCCATGCTCTAAAATTTTCTGCTCCTTCAAGTTTTTCATCAAACTTGGTATTGTTTGTCATATTTAATGAATGAGAACCTCAAATGGAAATAAAGGAGGAAGAACTTACCAATTGAGGATTGCTTATGGAATCTTCTTCAAGTTGACATGGGGTTTGACATGAAAACCCTAATTTTTCAACTATGGTAACTTGCAAGCATGATGGGAGGAAAATATGAGCCCCCCAAGGTGAGCCAGACTTTATTTTATTTTCCCAAATCTGTGGACAAAAACTTGAAAAATATAATTCCCTAGTTTCTTCTAAGAGTAATGGTAGGTCAAAAATTGAAAGTCCACAAAATTGAAATCTATTTCAATAGAAATATGCTCCCTCCTAGGGAAAGTTGAATAGTCCTTCTTTTTTGATCGATCTATGGAGGAAGGTGTTTGTAATAGTGAACACTAGCTTGTTGAACCGTGGAAAAATCTTCTGCTCAATGTCTTCTTTCAGGTTGGCTCTGATACCATGTTAATATTTCTTTGAAATTTGTTATGCCAAAAAAAGGATCACTCAAAGAAAAAAAAGCACATCAGGAAAGAGAACACAAAAATTTGTTTCGGGAAACCCTCATGGGGGAGAAAACCTAGAAAAACTTCCTCTATATAGACTTCAACAAGTACAATGTAGGACCCTAGAAATAAGACTAGATTGCTTCCTTCTCCTTAGATGGATTGTTTCGCTTCTCTCTAGTGAACTTCCTTGAGTTCTCAAAATATCCAAATGAGGGAGTTTCCTTTCCTATTTATACACATCAACTGAGAAGCCTAATAACCCAACAAGGTCGACTTCTCCTCATTACCAAAGCTTACTTGCCTTGGGGGACACAAAAATACATTTTAATAATACTTTTTTGGGTACTGCTGACCTGAATTACAACAAAGGTTTTACCTCAAGACTTTACATGACCAAATACAACAATAACATCCTTAATCGAAGGAACAAAATCTCTAGAAGTGGAAATAATAATAATATAAAATATAATATCTTCCGTAGTTACATTTCTTTAACAATATCTAAAATTAATTTGGCCTGCATTTTGAGGCATAGATGTCATTTAGAGGTTTCAAGCACCATGGATGGGTCATGGGGGCTATGTCATGTTTAATGGAGGAAACACATGCCTTGATCCTTAAATTAATAACCGAAAAATATTACATCCCATCAACAAGGCCTCAAACCACAAAACAAGACCTCTATGGGAAATTTGGAGTCTGAATCGGGATATGGGTTTCATTTGAAGGTTTTGAGAAATAGGGATGTTATTCAAGGACTATATCAAGTTTGGATGAGGAGCCTAATGCCTTAGGCTCTGATGGAAGCTTCTATAGCTCAAATTCTCAATTGAGGCATAAAAACAACATCCATGACCTGTGTAGAGGATTGTTGTTATCCAATTGGAGATATGCATGTGTTATTCAAGGACTATATCAAGTTTGGATGAGGAACCTAATGCCTTAGGCTCTGATGGAAGCTTCTATAACTCAAATTCTCGATTGAGGCGTAAAAACAACATCCATGACCTGTGTAGAGGATTGTTGTTATCCAATTGGAGATATGCATGCCATTAGGATGATCTTGGCTCTGAGGATGGGTCTTAGGGTCTCTACCATGATTGAGGGATTAAATTAGCCCATTTATCCCATGTATACCATAAGGGAATATTTTAAGGATTGTGTGCCATGAATTAAGCCTCTAATTGTCACACACAATTTATCTATCAAGTCTTTGGTCCTTCTTTCCTTCTCTCCTTTCTTCAAAACGGTTTGACGCTTTCTCTCTTGTTGAGGCTTGATGCATGCTCTCTTGATTCCCTATCTCTAAAAAGGCTTAGAATGACTTTCTACATGCAATATTATCCTACTCTAATACCATGGAAAAATATATAGAGACAAGAAGTAAAGAATAAAAATATATTCCACGAAGTATCCTTCCTCCTCTCTCATTCAAAACAAAATTAAAAAATACATTGAATATTTAGTTACATTAAGAGTTTGATCATAAGTGACTAACCTATTACTAACTAACACTTTGTGATTAATTTGCATTCACCGGGAGATTACATTCTTTAACTAGGATGAGGGTTTGTAGTTTTAACAAGAAAAGAATACAAGAGACTCTATGTAAGTCCATGGTGTTCACAAATATAATTGTCTATATGGATCCTTCCATTCAAATGATAGGGTGGTTTGATCTCAACCACTTCAAAAATGATCCATGTATTTTTTTACTTTAATGATATGCATCTACCTATTTTTGTTAAAAGAATTTAATGCCGGTCGACATTTTGGTATTTTAATATAATTGATAGGGCTGTTGATCTAGTGGGCACTACGACTGTCCATTTATTTTGATATCCCTTTTCTAATGGCTTCCTTTGACGAAGACGAAGCTTGACAACTTCTCGGCTTTTACTGATTCTTACACAAACTCCTACACGAACTCTTAGTCTCCTCAAACGGATCAACACTTGTCTATTCCCTTTTTCGGCCTCGTACCTTATGGGATTTCATACCTCCTATGCTATTCAGATCCTAAGAGAACTTTAGATGAAATTCGGATGAATCTCAGATAAAAAAGAGCCAAGAGAAAGAAAATTCTTTATTTTATTAAGAACGCCTGATAGCGGATTACACAATGATTACATAGGATAGATCATACAGACACTTTAAAATAGACTTGGGAACTCAAAGGTGCCGAAGCTACCTTCTGCTCATTTCCCACACTCAGATAGACTTGGGAACTCAACGGTGCCAAAGCTACCTTCTGATCATTTCCCATACTCAAACTCTAACTTACTTGCAGAGCTCTAACCTCCAAACTACGATGATCCAAATGACTTGCTTCACCCCTTATTTATAGGAAATTTGAGAGACAAGTAGAATCCTACTTTTCAGAAATGTCAGGACATGTATGTCCTTGACAGGAATAAAGATACTACTGGCTTTTCCATAGATTCTCTGTAATGTGGGTTAAACCACACCAAAAGTCGTAGAAGTCCTTCGAGTTACAGAGATTCATCCATAAAGCTTATGAACAAAGTGGAGATTTTATAGAATCAAATCCCATAGAAAAATTACTGAAAATACTAAAGGTTACACAGTGGATATTTTTACAGAATCCCATGGAAAACTGTCAGACTCCATAGTCATCCTGAAAGACATTAATCAGATTACATTAAACCATAATGGTTATCATAATACAATGTGTCCCACATTTTGGTGTATATCTGGCGGATAATACATTAGAGGAAATTTGGGGTCTAAAATGGGCCTTATAAGAAAACGTGCCAAATAAGTTTTTGTGAGTTGGAATTCAAGAACCAATAGAATTTCAATAAAATAAGTCAACCATAATGGTTGAATTGACATATTTGTCATTAAAAAAAACTAGTTTTTTTTGTTCGTATTTTCGACATATCTCATTGTGTTTTTACTCAAATTTCGATCGGGAGAGCTCTTTGGATGTGGAATTTTATTCTACATCCAACGAGTACCCACAATGCATACTTTTGATAGACCCAGCTACCCCAAAAACAAGAAATACCTGAAAAAACATGATGATGATGTCATCATCACATTTTTCAGGTATTTCTTGTTTTTGGGGTAGCGGGGTCTATCAAAAGTATGCAGTGTGGGTATTCGTTGGATGCTCAATCAAATTCCTCATCCAAAGAGCTCTCCCGATCGAAATTTGATGAAAAACACAAGGAGATATGTCGAAAATACGAACACAAAAAGTAGTTTTTTTCTTTCTTCCTCCAAAATTAATCAATATTATTTTATTATTTTAACTATTATTTTATTATTTTAACTATTATTTTATTATTTTCCTTAGGAGGCCCATTTTATACCCCAAAATTCCTCTAATGATAGGGTGTCCTTGTAGATTCTGCACTTTAATCTTCATACGTATTAACCATTGATGATGGCTACTCAAAAAGAAACCAAACACTTGTTTTTCATCCATGACTTCAGATTCTTGTAGATATATTATCTTATTGATTCCAACACCATGTCCTTCATATTCATTTTCAATTATATATGGGTCCACTGTGCTTCGGTTGATGACAAATTTTTTCCACGAATTGAAGAACCAATCAGGGATATCAAACTGTAGAGCTGTTCGGACAGATCCGAATTTGATAAGGGAGATGTACGTCCTGTTAGAGTTGTATTTGCATAAAAAGTCCCACCACATATGTTTGTATTCTGAATAATTGTAAGGAGTGTCAGGAAATATTTGGTCTGTTTGTCCTGTTGGCCACCATCCAAGATTTTGTGGATGATTTAGGAAGTAGTACTGATTTTCTATTGTAGGGGTGATAGAAAATTTTTGCCAAATAGATTCAACATCATGAAAGTTATATATCAGTGCCTGTGATGCATCTGTAGCTTTTCTAAGTGCTCTGTCATACATCAAACTTGGAATAGCACTTGTGGAACTGGGTCTCCGTTGAATCTCTGGTACAAGCCTTGGGAGTAGATATCATGGCTGCGGGTTCCTATCAATTACTTGATTACTTCGTAGTTGCCAGGTTGGTCGCCATTGTTGTTTGTATTTAGTCCAGCTCATGCTTTCTGGAATTTCTCTGGTTTCTTCCTGATTATTTTTCCACTCACTAACTATGATTAAATAGGATGTAGGCTCACTTGATACCTGTTTTTTTGCAGTCTGTAAGAGATTTTCTCTGCTAAAAAAATCAGGCAAACAATTCTCAGAACCTTTAATATGTTCAATATCAAATTCAAAGTTTGAAAATAAAGTTTTCCATCTTGTGAACTTGGCATCATTGGATTTTTTAACTTCTTTTTTCAAAACTTTGTTCATGGCAGCAGCATCTGTTCTTAAAACACACTTTTTGTTGATAAAAAAAGTTCAAATTTTTGCACATCATTTAGTGCAGCCTTGATTTCTTTGTCCAAAGGAGCATAGTTTTTCTTTGCATCTTGCCAAACTCCTGAAGCAAATTGTAAAATTTCTTCAACCTTTCTCTTATTTTCTTTGGCTCTTACTTGCTTAAGGACTGCTCCCCATCCTTCATTACTGGCATCAGTTTCAACAATCTTTGGCAAATTATCATCTGCAACATAGAGAATAGGTAGATTTTTAACTCTTGCTTTGATTTTTTGCACAGCTCTGGTGTGCTCATGGGTCCAGGGAATTGGTTCTTTCTTTAATATTTCATTCAAAATCTTTCAATCTTTGGCACAATCTTGGTAGAAATTCCTGACATAGTTGATACTGCCCAAAAATATTTGCAGTTGGGTTTTGTCAAGGATTTTATTAGGAAATTTATCAGCAAATTTGACAGCACGTTGCTGCAAAATGAAAGTTCCATTGGAGATGATATGCCCTAAAAAATTGATCTTAGTTTGGAATAACTCAAGTTTCTTTTTTGATAATACCAAACCAGCTTCTTTAACAACTTTCAATAAGACTGTTAGATGTTTGAAATGTTGTTTGACTAAGTCTGAAAGCACAAGAATATCATCTATATATACAATCAGCCAATCAAAATATGGCTTTAGCACATTATCCATTACCCTCTAAAATTTGGAAGGAGCATTCTTGAGACCAAATGGCATGACATTCCATTCATAATGTCCTGCAGGAACACTAAAGGTTGTTTTGAACTTATTTTCTTCTTTAATGGCTACTTGCCAAAATCTAGATTTGAGATCAAACTTTGACAATATTCAGGCCCCTGCAATCCTGTTCACTAGACTTGATTTGTAAGGGATTGGGTATGTGTCATCTGCAAGAACTTTATTCAGAGGCTTATAGTTCACAACAAGCCTTGGCACACCTCTTATTAATTCAGAATGTTTATTTACATAAAACCCATAGCAATTCCAAGGACTCTTAGAATGCTTGATAAGTCCTTTTGATAAAAGTCTTTTAATTTCTTCTTCACATAATTTTTGAAAATGGGAATTCATGGGGATTGCTCTACTTTTGCAAGGTTTTCCCTCATATCCTTCTTTATAAGGAAGCTAAATAAAATACTTAGCTATTTTCCAAAAGGTAGTAGGATTTTCAGAACATACCTGGGTCTCAAATTGTTCTCTGAGATGTGAAAATTTTTGTTGGATTTGTGGTAATCTCAACTGGTCTTCGATTATTATAACCGCTTTCAGGTTTTTCAACTCTTGGATCTTTTTCTCCTTCTGTTGAATTGTCATGGCAATCTGGACCATTGTTGAAATTTGTGGAGAGGAGACAAAAGGATGCACAACTTTAGTTGCTCGAATAGCTTTTGCATACCCTTGTCTGATCTTGATATTAGGTAGAGTGATGAAGAATGCAACTCTCCATTTTGAATTCCTTGCTAAGCCATAAGGTTGGATAGCTACAAGGAAAGGAGTAACAAGAATACAGGCAACCGGAATCTCTGAGAGAAAGAAATTCATATCTAGACAATGTTGTTCAAAGCACAATGTTGCTTTGGGGATTTCATATCCCAAGGAGATTTGAGTATTACCTACTCCAGTAATAGTATGAGAAGTTTTCCTCCAATATTTGGCTGGAATAAGATATTTATACAACATATTTACATCTACACTAGAATTAATCATAGCTTTGAGCTTGAAAACTCTATCCTGAATTTTTAAGTGAATCAGCACCAAGGGTTTCTGGTTCAATAGCCAAAACTTTCATAGAATTGAGGCCTTCAACACTATTAGTATCAAATATACTAATTTTTCTGTTTATATACTCATCGTCTGATCTTTCTTCTGAAGGAGAAGGTTTTACACCTTTCTTGATTTTCTGGATCTCATCTCGAGCCCATAGATCGACCTTATAAGGCATTTTCTTCCATAAACCGACTTTCAAGTCCTTGAACCTTGTGCTTCAGATTAGAAACTTCTCTTTTAAAATTATTTAATTCTTTACCTAAATCATTCAATGTGAGAGGCCGCAATATTTCATTCTTGTTATGCTTTATGAAATGATTTGGTATTCTTTTCAAAAGAAGCATCAACAAATACAGGCTTCTTACCTGAAGACGTTTCATCATGAGATTTTTGTGTCGTCTTCATCATAGTTTTCAGAAAGGAGTCAAGGAGGGATTCCTTCATTTCTTCTTTAGGTAATGCTTGGATTTAGGCAAGCATTTGTGCATCTTCTCCTGTGTTGCTTGATTCCATGCAAACCTTCAGTTTAGGCATGTTCCTGTCGAATTCTCTTTTTGTTTCTTCTATGCTTTCATCTGTTTCTTATTCTTCTGTACTGTTAAAGCTACAAGAACACTGATTTGGATTTGAACATTAACAGTTCTGAGAAATAAATATTACTTCCTATTCTAATTTAGACAAATCATCAGTGTCATATTCAAATTCAGAAGTTTCAGGACTAGAACTGAAATTTCCTTGAGCTATATGAACTTCTTCCTGTTTAATAAAAGGGCTTCTGGGGAAAGCATCAATGACATGCATATATGAACCACAACGTTTGAAATGAACAGGGATTCTAGAATCCATTTATCTTTCAGTATTTCTATGTACCTTATTTTTGGAATCTTTTCCCCTGGTTTTCTTTGATGTTTCTCCTTGTGGGCATCTGTTTGCTAGGTGTCCTGGCTGTCCATAGAGCCAACAAGTAAGCTTTTGTTTTTCTTTGGAGGTTTTCAGATTTATATCATTTGGAGTATAGTAATGGGTGTTGGGAATCCTTTTGTAATGTGCTCTCTTTTGAAACCCATTAGGAGGTTTACCAAACCGAGAATTCCTTTGAGGCCTTCGGACACTTCTAATTCTTATCAGGATTTTCTTGGCCTTTCATTTTCTGCAAAGAGGATCTTCTATTGAAAATCCATACTTAGCAAATATTGATTTGCTATCAAGAAATCTAGACATTTTTGTTAGGATTCTTAATCCTCCCTTGTCCAATTTGGTCATATGTCTAAATCGGGAGTCCATCCAGTCTATTTATACTCATTAACACAATTGGGTCCAATTGGCCTAATTGGGGCACATGTTTAAGTTACTAAAGTGTGGGGAACACTAATTGAGGCTCACTGCCACTGATTGCACTTGATTGCATCCGTTTAGGAGCCTCCTAGACCAATCCCTACAATTTAGGAGCCACTGGGAGTGCTGAAACCAACCGAGGTCAGTTCACTTTAGTTGATGACTGGTTAAGCTAAGTTAGGAGTCAGTTACATTTAGTTCTAGCCCTCTACATTCAGTTAGCACTAGGTTTACTTGACTAAACTCGGGAGGGGCACATTTCTCACCTACCACAGTCAGTTATCCTTAGTCAACACTGAATGTAACACTTGAGTTGTGTTTTAGAACTTCGATGAACTCCGGTTATGGTTTAGAAAAGGTCAATTAATTATTGAGTCCTCTGATAGTGATTTAGACAAGGTCTTAGTTACCTACAGTCAAGTAGATTCTAATCAATTCGAATTTCTTGTGGCTATTAAAGCCATTGTACTTCATTGTAATTATCTATCTAATTACTCTTTGATTAATGAAAAGCATTCACAGCTACAAGCCATTTTTGCACTGTTTCATTCTTCAATAACTGAGTAAATTGTGTGATCTATCATGTGAGTTGTGTGTTTGTCCACAAATCTATGTGCTCAATTTAATATTCTATCAAATCCTCGACGGATAAGGCACTTCTCCTCCTCAGATCTCCTACTGGATAATTTTTGAGCAAAATTGCTCCTTCTAGCACTGCATCAGAAGCAGAGAATTTTCCAATTAATACCCCAAGCAAAGGAATTGTTGATCAATATTGCTTGATTAACTAAGATGGGTGTGAAGGAAATTCCAAAAGTACAGGTTGTCCGACCTTACGGTGCCCTTTTTTTGTTTTTAAAGTACAACTTCGAATGGATTCATCAGTTCCTCTCCTCACCCTGTCCTCAAACTATTCAGAATGGAAGAAGGAGACGATTTCATCTTTGATAAGACTAGGTATTTATTGAGTGTCTATTGGAATTCATAAAGAGTGTTTTAGTAAGATTGATTGGCTGAATATAAGTGATGGATCTTTTGGAACAATAGCAACGGGTTTTTCTCGTAGCTTGAGCTACCTCATTAGATCTTTTGAAGACCCGAAGGAACTCTGGACAAGATTGGACAGAACCTTTAGAGTGATTGATGAGGATCATAATAGAATTGTGGAGAGAATATCTAGCACCATAAGCACTCTTTATCCAAAAATATCATCCTCCAATCTCTCTAATGAAGTTGTTCAAGATGAAGAAGAAGCAGAAGCTTCTACACAGTCATTTTGAATTGAAGACAGTCTCCATGCAGTGACGCCTTCTCCTGATGCTCCGGAAGTTCATGAGATCTATGATATCTCATCTTATCATATTGATGAAATAGAAGAAGACATTCAAATGTATTATATTGAAGAAAAATTCTGCTGGACTTCCATGCAAACATTCACTGATGATTTTCCTTTAAATTATGTGCAAAATTTACCAATAATTGCTTTCGAAAGTGAAGAGAAACTTGATTTTTCTCCCTCTAATGTTGCTATTGGTGTGAAAATATGTGATACCTTGGATATTTTGGAAGAAATATCAGATTACCAAAGTAATCCATTCACTCCCCATGACCTATATTTTCCAGTAAATTCCTGCAGGATTGCATGCACCAAAATTCAAAATTTTGAAGAAGAAGAAAGCGATGCATCCACTGTCTCGGTTAACCATTTATTTGAATCTGATATTAAACTTATTGGATCTGATATGATATTATTTGAATCTGATCTGATACTACTTTATTTAATATATCAAATTCATAATCTTTCAGTACTGCTTGTAGTTGTTCCCATCAACGGTGTGAAGAAAAAAGTACCGCAAGTCTCCTACAAAACTGCTGTTCGGGATTTGATTTGATTTCACAGTTTTGGATATGTTTTGAACCTATTTAGATATGATTTAATTTATTATATGATATTATTTTGTTCATATTTTAAAATCCAAAATCTTTCAGTCATGCTTGTAGCTGCTCTCACCAATTCCAGTGTGAAAAATCAAGTACCGCACTTTTTCTTCAAAACCGCTGATGGGGATTTGGTGTTAGTTTCCTCATACGAGGTTGCTGATATTTTATTATGTCATTAATTAGATATTTAAGAATCTATTTTAGACTATGGAGCTCAATCATTTGCTCTCAATAGTCCCAGTGCTTCTCTACCATTGATCACATGTTCATCTCCTCACAAAACCGGTAAAGAGGAAGATTTTCTGCATCCGCCTGAACCCTTGCTCCTAACACTTGGGGCTGTTCTTACCAATAATGGTTTTCTATTCATGGCTAAAACATATCGGTTTATTGAGTGTTCCTCACATATTATGAATCCTCAAGAACCTTTTCTCACTTATCAGTTGACTTCAGTTGCTCTACATGGGTCCAGTCTTCATCTAGCAACTGTCTATATTTCTGATTTAGTTGAGCATATCATTGTTCTTCCAAAGAGGAAGATTCCTATAGACATAATGATGGAGAGGTTCACATTCCAAGCCCTAGGATACCTATGCACAGAATAACCATAGTGATCCTGATTCTACTTGCTTAATTAGAAGGGGTTTTTTTTCCTATGTGGTTTTTCCCCAACACCTTGTTTTTGAACAGTTACTTTACTTTACTTGATGTAATGGGTGACTGTTGTAATCTCACAGATCACATAAGGTTACCAATAATACATACAAAAATATACAGAATATACACAAATGCAAGAGACAAGAACAGATAGGATAAACAGATTATATTATTCTCAATAGATCATACAAAGCCAAGAATTGAACTGGTTCTTGTGAGGCTCAACAGCCTAATATATACAGATTACAAACAGTTACAAGATAACTACCTGTCGGTTCGGTGAACCGACACAACTATTAGTTAGCAGTATTAATTACTGTGTTTTCTCGACCGACTGACTTAGTCGGCTGATCGACTAAGTCGGTCTTCGTTCAAGTCGACCTACGTCGACTCTCTCCTTCTACATCTCCCCCACAAACAAAACATTTCTTCGTCCCGAAGAAAAAAAGGGAAAGTACAAAAAAAAATGAAGTCTTGTTGAACCTGTTAGACTTGCTCCTGGTGAGGACTATGTAGTCGGATGGTCGGCCGTCTCTGAACGCATACTTCGACGATGGCGGGAGCTGTGATAGCAAGTTGACGCTGGAAATATGTCCATGTCTACAGGGCTTTTTGGATGTCGATGGTTAGAGTTGTTACACTTGATAATACCGACATCTTTTCGGCCATAGGCATTTCTGCAATATTTTCCATGCTAGGACCCAACAGTTGGTTTTGTTCTTCGGTGGTATCCAGGAGTCTTTTCATTTGTGGACAGATGTGGTCAACCTTCTCCAAGTTTGGTAAGGCTTGCTGTACCCACTGATGAGATTCTCGTTCGAGTTTTTGCAGCTTGCTACTTTCCATTACAATCTGCTCTTGAAGGGTCTGCCGTAGTTCTACCTCGGTCATTTTCCGACTTTCCAAGGCCTGAATGCCTTGACGTGTCTGCTTGCTCCGATGATAGACATGCCCATAATGAGTCAGCCAATCTCTTAGCACTTCTTCAGTAACAATGGATTCCTCCATATGGTCCTGTAAAAGTTTATAAGCCTCCGAAAAGGCAGTATGCTGGGTCAGGAGAAGTCAAGCAGTCTCTTCTTTTTGTTCTGCTCTAGTCCCTTGGATATGTGTCTGGATAGTCGACACCAAGCCTTCAAACAGCTGATATGCCCTTTCGAGTGGTCGGAGGGGTGAGTTGCTGTCATGCTGATTTTTTTTATAAGTGTACGGTTTTGATTTTCGTAATTTTCTAACTTTTTTTTATAGGTTTTTGGTGGTCAGTTAAGACCGTTATATGATTTTTTATTTTTTTTTATTTTTTTTTATAGTTTTTATATCGTTTCAGTCGGGCTCCATTAACGAGCTTCCGAAATACCAGGCCCTGTAATGTTTTTAGTTGGACTGAACCATTGGGATGTATTTCTTCGACAATGTAAGGGCCCATCCATTCTGTGTGAAGTTTCTTAGGTTTACCTTTGACTCGACTGTTATACAGTAAAGTAAGGTCACCGACCGACAGATTTTTGTTTTTGATATTACGGTCGTGCCATGCTTTCTGCTGTTGTTTTTGTATTTCCTGGTGTTGGATGGCCATAAGTCTGTGTTCTTCTAGTTTATTAAGTTGAAAGAGTCGATCCTTCCTGGCCTGTTCGACATCGACATGTAGTATTTGTGCAACTATGGGTGCCTGTTGTCTGAAGTGTAGAGGGACGACTGCTTCTTGGCCATATACCAGTCGAAAAGGGGTTTGATCAGTTGACCGTTTGTAGGCTGTCCTGTATGCCCATAAAACTGCAGGAATCTTCTCATCCCAGTCATCCTTGTCGGCACTGCATATTTTAGTCAATCCTTTCGTCAGTGTTTTATTAAAGGCTTCAATTGCACCATTCGACTGGGGGTGGTATGCTGTACTACGTCAGTGGTCGATATGAAACTTGTCGGTTAAATTTTTGATTGTTTTGTTAACAAAGTGAGACCCTTGGTCACTGATCAATGTGAGCGGACAACCAAATCGAGTAATGATGTTTTCATATATGAACTTAGCAGCTATCTCACTTGAACAGGTCTCGACAGGTTCTGCTTCTGCCCATTTAGTAACATATTCCACTGCAGTGATGATATATCTTGCACCTGATCATTGGGCTGGGATAGGGAATGGTCCTATGAAGTCTATAGCCCAGATTTCAAAGGTGAGACTAGGGTTGACTGAGATCAGGGGAATTTCTGTACTTGGCAGTGGTCGACCTAGTCGTTGACATCTATCACATCGACTGATAAAGTTTTTACAATCTTTATGAAGTGTCAGCCACCATAATCCAGACTGTTCGATTTTCTTGACAGTCGTGTCGGCCTGAAAATGTCCTCCTGCTGGTCCATAATGTGCTTCGTGCATGATTTGCTCTCGTTCATGGTCGAGTACACATCTTCTAAGAACATCGTCTAACCCCATTTTGTATAGAAATCCATTGATGAGGCTGTATGGAGCAGCCTTCATAGCTAGGATTTGTTTCTTCTTAGTGCTCAGACCTTCTGGTGCCTGACCTGTCTCTAAGAACTGAGCAATCTCCTCCAGCTCTGTTGGTATTGCTTCTATACGAAATAGATATGCATCCGGCAAGTCGTCGTCGACTCCGGTCGGTTCTTCTCCTGTGTCGATTCGGGATAGGTGGTCAGGTCCGACATTGAGCTTGCCTGGTCGAACCACTACTTCGAACTCAAACTCCTGAAAGAGAAGTAGCCATCGACAAATTCTCCCATGGTGAAGAGGTTTGTTTACAAGATACTTCAAGGATTGATGGTCGGTGTAAAATATGAAGGGGTTAGCTAATAGGTAGTGGCGATACTTCTGAAGTGCAAATACCATTCCTAAGGCTTCCCTTTCCGTGGTCAAATAGTTCTTTTCAGCCTTATTTAATTTTCGACTGCTGTAGACTATAGGGTAATCCATCCCATCATCTCCTGGTTGAGTCAGGATTGCGCCAATTTCTATTCCTGATCTGTCGATATGCACATGAAATTTGGTCGACCAATTTGGGAATTTAAGTATAGGTGCTTCGACCAGTTTTCTGTTTAGTTTGTCGAAGGAGATCTGGCATTCTTCTATCCATTTAAATTCGATATCGTCCTTCAGTAATTCTTCTAGGGGGTAAGTCATATCAGAATAATGTCTGA
>LPNX010704480.1:69115-123317 GCA_001517045.1 Pseudotsuga menziesii
GGATAGTTTATAAGGTCTTTTTCTTGGCAGGTCGGACATCAGGTTTAGTGTCGATTTTCATCTCTCCCATTTCTTGAACTAACCCTTTCAAATCTTTATAGTCCCTTGCAAAGACGTCTTGGAATTCTCTAAGTAAGGTTCCTATTTCAGCAGTTCGTTGTTCATTCCAATAATCACCAATCTTGACTATTTTTGGTCGATCGTCATTTGAAATGTTTACTTCCTTAGTTCTTACTTTGGCATCTAACCATTATGGGGCTTTTGCTTCATTGATCTGTTGACTTCCTTCCTTGAACTATGAGAATGTAACAGGGAAGTCGGCTGCAGTCATTCGGTCGAGGTCTGGTCTATCGGTAGTCACGACCCTTAGCACAGAGTGGATTGGTTTTGTTGTTTCAGCATGGTTGGATTTCCATCTGAAGCTTTTCCCTTCGGTGTGTTCATTCTCCAATTGTAATCGGGTCGACTCGACTTTTGATCCGATGTGAAGACTATGGCAGTGCTTGACCTGTTGAGGGTCTTGGTAAGGGTGTGTTTCGGTCGGTTGAATGAAATGTTTGATTTGTTGTGCTGGCTCGACTAATTGTTTATCCTCAGGTATAAAGTTGAAGGCTTTAATGAAATTGGCTTTTAGTTCATTCCAAAAAAAGGTTTCACCTTTGGCTTCCTCCATCTTATACCATTTGCTAGGTAAGTCGTCTAGGGTGGAAGGAAATAAGTGTGGCCAGGCTCTTTCATCCTTATGTCCAAGTCTTCTCCACTCTTTTTCACAAGTTTGGATGTGTTATTCTGGGTCTTGTCCTTGGGTGAAGATAGGGATCTGTGCCTGTGAGGTTAACTTCCTACCACCAAACCTTTCAACAAAGTAAGTTGCAGCACTAGTCCAGGTCTGCAGTTTTGTCTGATGGGTGTCCCACCATCTAGCTGCCTGACCTGTGAAGGTTTCTACTAAGCTCTGTAGTCGGCCATGTTCTCTAATGTTTTTAGACACTTGTTCAACATGCATGACTGGGGATTCCCTCTCCTTATACCTAGGTTGTTGCCCGATGTTTTCGCTGGTCGGTTGTAAGGTGGGGTGTTCTCTTATTTTTTTCTCAAAAATCTTGGGGATAATTGAGACTATAAAGCACTGTCGGGTGGGTTTTTTCTGTACTTTTTGGATAGTCCAGCACCCTCTTTCTTGTGTTTCATAGTTTTCTATCTCCCAGTCATACAGTTCGGCATCTGAATTATACCCAACTGAGTCTTGGCTACCTAAGTGAAGTTCCCCATATATGTTTGGTTCAGTATAGTCAGTATTATTGTGGATTTGGTATAGCTGTCTAACATCAACCTCCTCATCAATGGGTTCTATCCAAGGCTTTCCTTGGGAAGGGTTAATGGGTACAATAACCTTTTGGCCATTGCCTTTTAGCTTGATCCTCTCTTTATCTAAGGAGATAGAGGCTTTCATCTTTCGACCCCAAGGTCAACCGATAAGGGCTGGGAAGGAGCTAGATCCTTCCTTTGGGTCAATAATTTCAAAGTCAACCTCAGTTGATATGCCTTTAATGGTTGTGTCTACATTTTTCCAGACCCCAATGGGTTCAATGAGACCTTGGTTGGCCAGTTTTAGGTAGATTCCTGACTCATAGAGTCGAGGTTTTCCCATTTGTTCCCACTTATCCATGGTCATAATATTTACTTGGGACCCAAAATCTAGAATGACTTGTCGGACGTGGTATCATTCAATTTCTAGGTCGACCAGTGGGTCGAAATCATTTTTGTCTTTTTGATTTAAGCTACAAATGTTCTTAGTTTGTTTCTCAGGGTTAGTGGTTTTAATTTGATGTAGTAAATCGATGAATTGACCTACAGATTCGTCTATTTGAATGAGACGAGTTAACTGCTGGGTCGAGCCAAGTCGACTGTTAATAGTGTCTTCTTGCTGTGCAATGTTTTGGAATATGTGTGTGGCTTCTTGATATGTCTGTTGTTCCTTTCTAGGGTCAGGGTATGCAGTTGTGTTTTTTATTTTTCTAATCTAAGGGTTATCAGGCCTAGTTTTGGTGCCTTGTCGAGTGACAATGTGCAAGTTCTTAGTAGTTATTACATCATTCTTCTCGACACAATACAATACATTAACATTCTTTTTATTGCTAATTTTTTCCAACATGGTAGGACAATCCTCCAAGGAGTGATCGCCTACCCCACAATGTGTACAAAATTTGAGGTCAGTTCTGTCCTTGTACGGACAGTCTGCGCATCTGTGCCCTTCTTTGTAACAAATAAAGCATTGGGTGGGTCGACGAATCCTTATTTCGCGGTTCCCAATGAATCGACCGGTTCTTCCAAACCCTTGTCATCGATTTTCATGTCGGCGTTCGTATCGTCGGCCGTCATTGCGTTGCCCATTCTGGTTATTGTTATTGTTTTGCTCCGTGTTCTGCGCGACCGCATTTGTCTGGTAAACGGCCTGGTAGTTCTGTCTATTTTTCAGTTTAAGATGGCAGTCGACCGTGTTGTGATTTGCAGTTTCACCGATAGCACACCAGGAAGCCTTTCCATTCTTCATATTATAAGGACAGTCGGCGGTAGAATGGTCTCCTCGTTCCTGGAAAATGTCGCAAAACGCCTTTGTTTGTACAAAACAGACATCTTGTCAGCTGAATTGTTGTCGACAATTATCTTTGGAATGTCCAGCTGTTGAACAGTTGGTACACCAGACTTCTTGGTTCTTCAGAGTCAGCTCTTTCAAGGACTTCTGCATGTTTTCCAGCTGTTCCTCGAAACGGTGGTCGGTCTGATATGCAGGTATGTCTTCATCCATCTCGACCTGCAGAGCTTTTGTCAGCGCATCTTCATCCGATTTGAAAGTTTCCAGACTGATGTGTCGGCGGACCTTCTGTGAGAGTCCTGCAAGGAACCATTGAATCAGTAATTGTTCGTCAATAGTATAATCTAAATGGCTCAATAGATCTTTCCATCGTTTATCGTAGTCGCACACTGTTTCTCCTGGCTTCTGCGATGTTGTTTTCAGCTTCTTGGCGGCCAGGTGTTTGGCGTCTGGGGTCTTAAAAAATGATAGGAATTGCGCTTTTATCTCGGCTTTTGTTGCTCTAGGCTGTTGTTCAGAAAATGTCATATACCATGTTAGAGCTCTTTTCCTTAGGGCTCCTGCGAACTGGGCCATCTGGCGTTCTTCTTCTGTGACCTTGTTGGCCTCCCATATCGATTCAAAGACGAACCAATGTCGTCTGGGGTCTTCGTCGCCCTCATAAAGGGGAATCTGAGCAGATCCGTGACCCATGTCGGATTCACTGTCACTACTTTCTGAAGTTGGCGGGGTGGAAGGTGTGGGTGAGGGTGAAAGAGGTGGGGTCGATGATATAGTCAAACCTGTAGGGGTGATGATGGGGTTTTGGTTGACGGAACTTGTGCCTCCATCGGTGGTTGATTCTTTCTCGCGGTAGAGCGGATTGTTGATAATTTTTCTTCTCGATGACCCACTGTCACTTTGCGTGCTTAGGTCTGACTCGTGGTTATCTTCGAAAGTTGTATGTGGCAGGGGGTTTGCTCCTTCATGTGTCGGTAGGAGAAAGTGGATACTACGAAAGGAGGGTTCCGTTTGAAAGGTCACCCAGTTCCCTTCGACCGGTCGGCGTATAACAAGGTGTCGTCCTGGGTATGGTTCATCACCTAGTCGACTCCAAATTGTGATGTCACCAGCTCTCAGTCGGAGGTCGTCTTCGATAATAGTCTGTATTACGGTATGGGAATTGGCGGGGGACATGGTTACTTCATCAGGGATCACTATTTGGAGAGCTTCTTGCTGCTCTATCCACACTTCCTCTGCCTTAGGGGCCGTTTCTTCGTCTACGCTTTCTTTGTGTCGGTCATGACCCGACTCTGGCGGATTCTCATCTCGGTCGGTCTCCCTAGGGTTTTGTTCTCGACGCAGCTCGTCGGCACGTTCACATCTGGCTTCCCTTCTTTGTTGTCGTTCGTCCCTCTCGATTCTTTTAATGTCTGACATACTTTCATACGATACTATGAAGTCCTCTTCGGTCGACTGTTCATTACTGGCTTAAGTCTGGTCGACTGGTATCCACCATGCTCCTTCTCCGACACACGACCAGCTACCCCCCCATATCTTGCCCGACGCTTTTTAGAAAGCTCGGATAATGCTGTCTATTTGTTCAGGAAGTATTCCCACTCCCTTTCAGCAATGAATTTTTCCCACTTCTTTTGCTTCTCCGCCCAGTTAGTGTTGGAGGGTGGTTCATGTAATAGTGGTCGAGCTTCGACAATATGGCCTGCTCCTTTTTCTATTAAGAACTTGAACAGCAAAGTCGGAAAGGAACACAAGAATTGATCAGTAAATTCTGTGAAAAATTTCTGTCGAACAGTTTCCACAGAAGTCCTGTCTTGGACTGCTTGTTCCTAACAGAAGTCATCGGCTATCTTTTCGAACCACTCCGATAGATTCGTACGACCGCCTCGAATTAGTTTATGGAGTAACTGTTCTTCTTTAGTCTTGTCTGGTTTTCTCATCCAAAAGCTGCTTCAGTAGATGTGGCACGGATTCGACAAACTTTTCGTGAGTCTCAGTGAAAAATCTGGCTTTGGCTTCTGCGACTGTCAATCTGTTCCTTCTCGCATAATTTTGTAGATAGTTAGCAATTTTTCGCTCCCACCAGTCCTTTATCTCTTGATCTGGTATCATATGTGAGCATATACTCTAGTTATGTACTACCGGCAACGGAACCAATGTTGTAATCTCACAGATCACATAAGGTTACCAATAATACATACAAAAATATACAGAATATACACAGATGCAAGAGACAAGAACAGATAGGATAAACAGATTATATTATTCTCAATAGATCATACAAAGCCAAGAACTGAACTGGTTCTTGTGAGGCTCAACAACCTAATATATACAGATTACAAATAGTTACAAGATAACTACCTGTCGGTTCGGTGAACCGACATAACTATTAGTTAGCAGTCTTAATTACTGTGTTTCCTCGGCCGATCAACTTAGTCGGCTGATCGACTAAGTCGGTCCCTCGACTTAGTCGGCTGATTGACTAAGTCGGTCTTCGTTCAAGTCGACCTATGTCGACTCTCTCCTTCTACAGTGACCTATGGTATTAGTTACCAAGGCCCACAGATTGTCCAATTTAGCATTCAAGGGGGGTGTTAGGATTATTAATCCTCTCTTGTCCAATTTAGTCATATGTCTAAATTGGGAGTCATGTGTAAATTGGGAGTCCATCTAGTCTATTTATATTCATTAACACCATTGGGTCCACTTGGCCTAGTTGGGGCACATGTTTCAGTTACTAAAGTGTAGGGAACACTAATTGAGGCTCATTGCCACTGATTGCACTTGATTACATCAATTTAGGAGCCTCCTAGACCAATCCCTACAATTTAGGAGACACTGGGAGTGCCGAAACCAACCAAGGCCAGTTCACTTCAGTTGATGACTGGTTAAGCTAAGTTAGGAGTCAATTACATTCAGTTCTAGTACTCTACATTTAGTTAACGCTAGGTTTACTTGACTGAACTCAGGAGGGGCACATTTTTCACCTACCATAGTCAGTTAGCCTTAGTCAACACTGAATGTAACACTTGAGTTGTGTTTTAGAACTTCGATGAACTCCGGTTATGGTTTAGACAAGGTCAGTTAACTATTGAGTCCTCTGATAGTGATTTAGACAAGGTCTTAGTTACCTATAGTCAAGTAGAGTCTAATCAATTCAAATTTCCTCATGTGGATTCGAATTGCTTGTGGCTATTAAAGCCATTGTACTTCATTGTAATTATCTATCTAATTACTCTTTGATTAATGAAAAGCATTCACAACTGCAAGCCATTTTTGCACTATTTCATTCTTCAATAACTGAGTAAATTGTGTGATCTATCATGTGAGTTGTGTGTTTGTCCACAGATCTATGTGCTCAATTTAATAATTTTCTGAATAGATTTATTTACTTTGGTGCTAGTACATAGGCCAACCAGAGTATAAGTAATAATGGAATAGATCTCTCCCCAAGTGTAGGTTTCATAGGTAATTTGAAAAATGCTTTGGGCCTTAAAGTAATCCACATATTTACTGGGGAGCGCAGCAAGGTATACTTGCTTCTAGAGCAAATTTTTGCTATCTTCTACCTCATAGATGCACTGCATCCATTCCCTGTGGAAATCATCATAATTAGCCATACTCTTACATTTTGAGTTCATTAAAATAAGAGAATGCTTATAAGATATTTCATGCTCTGTTCCACACCAGTGCTCTAAGATCATAGTGGTAAGAGCACCAATCATATTACTTTGTGGCTTTCCATCTTCGTGGAAGATTATATCTCCAATATTATCTATTAATACTTCTTTTTCCATTTTTTCTACAAGTGCAGGAGATGATTCTATTTCCCACCATCTTGCTAGAGTGTCAGTAAAACATTGTATAATACATTCACATGCTTCTATTTCACCTTTTTCTTTCATGCACATAATTTTGTAGGATACATAGATTCTGTCTAATACTTGTCTGATTTGTCCTACGGACAGATTAGCAATGTTCCACTCTAGGTAGTTTTCTTTAGAAAACTGTGGTACTTCAGGTAATTTTTCATTGCCATATAAATAAGAAGCTGAAGGCCTAGACATGTTCCATGGAATGCTCTCTTTAATAGGAAAATCCCATTCTGGTGTGAGCTGGGTAACAAGGGCATAATCTACTTCAGTGCTTTCTTTAGGAAAATGGAGGGGGGATTTTTCTTTAAGTTCATAATTTTCTGGATGATAGACACTAGAGATTCCTTCAACTGGTTTAGTAAAGAGATTAGAGAGAGTGATTTCCCTATTTGGTTGTTCTTTTGAAGGAAGATCTGCTTGAATTCGTCTGACTTGGTACTTGATATCTTCCATTTTCTCATCAAGTTCAGACAGTTTATGGGTTATTCCAGAATAAGAGTCTTGGAACTCTTCTAGTTTTGCACTCTGATTTTTGGCTTCAGAATTCTTTAATGTGACTTCAGTTTTAATTGTCAAAATATTTAGAGAAATGGAATTATTTGAGGATATTAATTCATTCATAGTGACCTGTATCTGGTCAATATGTCTCCTACAAGGATAATCATTTGTGACAAATGTATGTGCATCCATTCCTCTTAAAGCAACATTTGTCCAATTTAGTTGTTCTGAAACAATCTGTATTCTTTTATCAGTGTTACTCATTTGAGATTCTTCTCTGGCCAAAACTAGAGGGACATCTTTAGATTGTTTCTCTTCTTCTTCAAGAAGAATACTCTTAAATGGGGTAAATGTAGAATTGGATTCTAATTGTTGTCCGTTAATACTTTTCCACTTATGTTTAGGAATTTCTATTCCTTTTCCCTTTTCAGAGTCCATCATTTGGACTAACTGTTTTTCAGAAATATTTTTCCTCCATTCATAGAAGGAGATCCAACAATCTTGTTCATTCATATAGGTTTGCCATTATTTTGATAAGATTTTCTTTTTCCCTGTAGGTATTGATGCATTGAATTCTAGTGCATCCAGATGAGAGAAGAGATCCCAATTTATCATTTTCTTCATTGAATCTTTATCCACTTGCCATTTTTTGTAGCCTTTTATGAGAGTAAATAATTTATGCATTTCGGGGATAGAAGGCTTTTGGATATCAGCCGATAAAGGATTATTGAAGTGATAGTGAGTGATAACTGTGTTGGCTTGTTCTATGTATCCTAAACCATATTTTGGCATACCAGGGGGTCTGCAGTAGATAAATATTTCTATGAGTCTTGGGTCATCAGTTTCCAGTGTAGGGATGGAATGTATCATTAAGACATCGTCATCATGGGGAAAATTGATATCATCACATTTGGGATGAGGGTAGGATTCTTTGGACAGAGTAGGTAAATAAATATGGTTGTGAGGATTATGGATTTTATGTCATGTATCAAATAGAATAGTATTTTCTTGCTCCGAAATAGAATAATCACTACGCTCGGTTGTTAAACTCTGAAGAGATATCAGTTGAGAACAATTGGGGCACTTAACAGAAAAGGGGATAGATCCCAGAGAGGACAACAAAGGTTGTAAGGAGGTATGAAGGAAGTGTGCAGACATGGGATATACAGATGGAGGGAAGGAGATGATAGTAGAGGAGGATCCTTCCTGGATATTTGCAGTAGTAATTGCACATTGCTTAGGGATGCGAGGAGTATCAAAAACCCAATCGGACGAAAGGATAATTGTTCCCATTTAATATTTTGTTGTTCAATGTTTTGTTTCAAGGGATCGGTAAGGACCAAGGTACTATAATGAGAATCCTAGCTAGGAGAATGTTGAACATCAGGATACATGGTATTAGTGTGGCAAAAACATCCTCTGGTCTAAATAGAGATTTTGGTTCGTTTACTGCGCATATCAAAACCAGTGGTTTTGATTTGAAGTTTGAGAATATCAGCTAGGTGTTCATCAAATGAATAGACTGAGAAGTTTGGATAGCAGTCGAACTAGACAGGATCATTAGACAGAGGAGCGACCACACCACCTATCAAAGAATCGATGAATTTATTGTGTGTAAGATCTCGAACTGTACAAAGAACAAAAGTGTTCAAGCCTTTATGTGTTAAAGCACTAATGCCTACTCGAATACAGCCTAAATGAATATACTTAGTGCCATGACGTTTAGCTTCAGTTTGAATTTATTTTGGGTCTAGAAGTGCAACAGTTTGAGTAGTATCACAATTTTCTTGAACTTCAGAAACAACTACTTTTACTTTAACACTACGAACAACTTTAAGATGAAACATGCTTAAATCTACATAGACTTGACTAGGGCTAACACTAGGTATTTTCCTGGAAGCTTGGGGATTTTGCTCAACAAGTTCTAGATCAACAAAATTTAAAGTTTTAGTAGAACTAGATTCAAACATATCTGACAAAGCAGAAGAACTAGTAGATGCTAGAGTCTCAACATGCTTAATATCTTTGAAATACATAGATCTATCCATCATACCAGGTAAATTGATGAAGGTTTGAAGGTTTGATATCCCTTCGCCAGTGGCTTGGAGGTTAGAGCTCTGCAAGTAAGTTAGAGTTTGAGTGTGGGAAATGAGTAGAAGGTAGCTTCAGCATGTTTGAGTTCCCAAGTCTGTCTGAGTGTGGGAAATGAGGAGAAGGTAGCTTCGGCACCTTTGAGTTCCCAATTCTATTTTAAAGTGTCTGTCATTGTGTAATCCTCTATCAGGCGTTCTTAATAAAATAAAGATTTTTCTTTCTCTTGGCTCTCTGTTATCTGAGATTGATCCAAAGTTCATCTGAATTTCTCTTAGGATCTGAATAGCATAGGAGGTCTAAAATCCCATAAGGAAGGAGGCTGCAAAAGGGAATAGACAAGTGTTGATCCGTTTGAGGAGACTAAGAGTTCATGTAGGAGTTTGTGTAAGAAGCAGTAAAAGTAGAGAAGTTGTCAAGCTTCGTCTTTGTCAAAGGAAGTTGCTGGAGAAGGGATATAAACCTTCACAAATTGGTATCAAAGCTTGGTTTGTCAATTTACCTGGTATGATGGATAGATCTATGTCTTTCAAAGATATTAAGCATGCTGAGACTCTAGCACCTACTAGCTCTTCTACTTTGTTAGATATGTTTTAATCTAGTTCTACTAAAACTTTAAATTCTGCTCATCTAGAACTTGTTGAGAAAAATACACATGCTGCTTGGAAAATACCTAGTGTTAACCCTAGTCAAGTCTATGCAAATTTAAGCATGTTTCATCTTAAAGGTGTTAGTCGTGTTAAAGTAAAAAAAGTTGTTTCTGAAGTTGAAGAAAATTGTGATACTACTCAAACTGTTGCACTTCTAGACCAAAAAGAAATTCAAGCTGAAGCTAAATGTCATGGCACTAAGTATCTTCATTTAGGCTGCATTCAAGTAGGCATTAGTGCTTTAACACATAAAGGATTGAACAATTTTGTTCTTTGTACAGTTCAAGATCTTACACACAATACATTCAAAGATTCTTTGATAGGTGGTTTGGTCGCTCCTCTATCTAATGGTCCTGTCTAGTTCGAATGCTATCCAAACTTCTTAGTCTATTCATTTGATGAACACCTAGTTGATATTCTCAAACTTCAAATCAAAACCACTGGTTTTAATATGCATAGTAAATGGACCAATATCTCTATTCAGACCAGAGGATGTTTTCGCCACACTAATACCATGTATCCTGTTGTTCTACATTCTCCTAGCCAGGATTCTCAGGCTAGTACCCTGGTCCTTACCAATCCCTTAAACCAAAAAATTGAACATCAAACTATTAAATGAGAACAATTATCCTTTCCGTCCCATTGTGCTTTTGATAATCCTCACATCCCTAAGCAGTGTACAATTACTACTGCAAATATCCAGGAAGGATCCTCCTTTTCTATCATCTCTTTCCCTCCATCTGCATCTCCCATGTCTACACACTGCCTTCATACCTCCTTACAACCTTTGTTTTACTCTCTAGGATCTGTCCCCTTTTCTATTAAGTTCCCCGATTGCTCTCAACTGATATCTCTTCAGAGCTTAGCAGCCCAGCGTGGTGATTATTCTACTTTGGAGCAAGAAAAAACTATCTTATTTGATTCACGACATGAAAACCATAATCCTTGCAACAATATTTCTCCACCTACTCTGTCCAAAGAATCCTGCCCTCATCCCAAATGTGTTGATATCAGTTTTCCCCATGATGATCATGTCTTAATGATACATTCCATCCCTGCACTGGAAACTGATGACCCAAGACTCAAAGAAATATTTAGCTACTGCAGATCCCCTGGTATGCCAAAATATGGTTTAGGATACATAGAACAAGCCAACACAGTCATCCCTGACTGTCGCTTCAATAATCCTTTACCAACTGAAATCCAAAATCCTTCTATCCCTGAAATGAATAAATTCATTACTCTCATAAAAGGCTGCAAAAAATGGGAAATGGATAAAGATTGGATGAAGAAAATGATAAATTGGGATCTCTTCTCTCATCCAGATGCACTAGAATTCAATGGATCAATATCTGCAGAGAAAAAATAAAGCTTAGCAAAAGAATGGAAAACCTATATGAATGAACACAATTGTTAGATCTCCTTCTATGAATAGAGGAAAAATATTTATGAAAAACAGCTAGTCCAAATGATGGACTCTGAAAAGTGAAAAGGAATAGAAAGTCCTAAACATAAGTCGAAAAGTATTGACGGACAACAATTAGAATCCACTTCTACCTTTCCCCCATTTACGAGTATTCTTCTTGAAGAAGAAGAGAAACAATCTAGAGCTATCCCTCTAGTTTTAGCCAGAGAAGAATCTCAAATGAGTAACACTAATAAAAGAATACAGGTTGTTTCAGAACAAATTAATTGGACAAATGTTTCTTTAAGAGGAATGGTTGCACATACATTTGTCACAAATGATTATGCTCATAGGAGACATATTGACCAGCTGCAGGTCACTATGAATGAATTAGTGTCCTCAAATAATTACATTTCTCTAAATATTTCAGGAATTAAAACTAAAGTCACATTAACGACTTTTGAAGCCAAATGTCAGAGTGCAAAACTAGAAGAGTTACATGACTCTTATTCTAGAATGACCCATAAATTGTCTGAACTTGATGAGAAAACAGAATATATCAAGTACCAAGTCAGATGAATTCAAGCAGATCTTCCTTCAAAAGAACAACCAAATAGGGAAATCCCTCTCTCTAATCTCTTTACTAAACCAGTTGATGGAATCTCTAGTGTCTATCATCCAGAAAATTCCCCCTCCATTTTCCTAAAGAAAGCACTGAATCAGATTATGCCCTTGTTACCCAGCTCACACCAAAATGGGATTTGCTTATTAAAGAGAGCCTGCCATGGAACATGTCTAGGCCTTTAGCTCCATATTTATATCACAAAGGAAAATTACCTGAAGTACCAGAGTTTTTTGAAGAAAGCTACCTAGAGTGGAACATTGATAATATGTCCATAGGACAAATCAGACAAGTATTAGACAGAAGGTATGTATCCTATAGAATTATGTGCATGAAAGGAAAAGGTGAAATAGAAGCATGAAAATGTCTTATAAAATGCTTTACTGGCACTCTAGCAAAATGGTGGGAAATAAAATAATCTCCCACACTTGTAGAAAAAATGGAAAAAGAAGTATTAAGAGATGATGTTGGAGATATAATCTTCCATGAAGATGGAAAACCACAAAGTAATATGATTGGTGCTCTTACCACTATGATCTTAGAGAATTGGTGTGGAACAAAGCATGAAATATCTGATAAGCATTCTCTTATTTTAATGAACTCAAAATGTAAGAGTATGGATAATTAAGATGATTTCCATAGGGAATGGATGCAACGCATCTATGAGGTAGCACATAGGATAAATATGCTCTGGAAGCAAGTATAGATTGATGCTCTCCCTAGTAAATATGTGGATTACTTTAAGGCCAAAGGCATTTTTCAAATGCCCTATGAAACCTACACTTGGGGAGAGATCTATTCCATTATTACTTTTGCTCTGGTTGGCCTATGTACTAGCACCAAAGTAAATAAATCTATTCAGAAAATGCCTAGATTTTCTGATAGCAAATCAATATGTGCTAAGAATGGATTGCCAATAGAATATCCTATTTGTAGAAAAAGAAAGGCCAAGAAAATCCTGACAAGAATTAGAAGTGTCCGAAGGCCTCAAAGGAATTCTCGGTTTGGTAAACCTCCTAATGGGTTTCGAAAGAGAGCACATTACAAAAGGATTCTCAACACCAATTACTATACTCCAAATGGTATAAAGCTAAAAACCTTCAAAGATGAAGAAAAACGAAAGCTTACTTGTTGGCTCTGTGGACAACCACGACACCTAGCAAACATATGCCCACAAGGAGAAACATCAAAGAAAACTAGGGGAAAGATTCCCAAAATAAGGTACATAGAAATACTAAAAGAGAAATGGCTTCTAGAATCCCTATTCATTGCAACCATTGTGGTTCAGATATGCATGTCACTGATGCCTGCCCCAGAAGCCCTTTTATTAAACAGGAAAAAGTTCATATAGCTCAAGGAAATTTCAGTTCTAGTCCTGAAAATTCTAAATTTGAATATGACACTGATGATTTGTTTAAATTAGAACATGAAGTACTATTTATTTCTCATAACTATAAATGTTCAAATACAAATCAGTGTTCTTGTAGCTCTGACAGTACAGAAGAATCAGAAACGGATGAAAGAATAGAAGAAACAGAAAGAGAACTTGACAGGAACATGCCTAAACTGAAGGTTTGCATGGAATCAAGAAACACAGGAGAAGATGCACAAATTCTTGCTGAAATCCAAGCATTACCTGAAGGAGAAATGAAGGCATCCATCCTTGACTCCTTTCTGAAAACTATGATGAAGATGACACAAAAATATCATGGCGAAACGTATTCAGGTAAGAAGCCTGTATTTGTTGATGCTTCTTTTGAAAATAATACCAAATCATTCATAAAGCATAATAGGAATGAAAGATTGCAGCCTCTCACATTGAATGATTAGGTAAAGAATTAAATAATTTGAAAAGAGAAGTTTCTGATCTAAAGCACAAGGTTCAAGGACTTGAAAGTCGGTTTATGGAAGAAAATGCTTATAAGGTCAATCTATGGGCTCGAGATGAGATCCAGAAAATCAAGAAAGGTGTAAAACCTTCTCCTTCAGATGAAAGATTAGAGGATGAGTATATAAACAGAAACATTAGTATATTTGATACTAATAGTCTTGAAGGCCTCAATTCTATGAAAGTTCTGGCTATTGAGCACCAGAAACCCTGGTATTGATTCACTTAAAAATTCAGGATAGAGTTTTCAAGCTCAAAGCTATGATTGATTCTGGTGCATATGTAAATATGTTGTATAAAGATCTTATTCCGGCCAAATATTGGAGGAAAACTTCTCATACTATTACTGGAGTAGGTAATATGCAAATATCCTTGGGATATGAAATCCCCAAAGCAACATTGTGCTTTGAACAACATTGTCAAGATATGAAGTTCTTTCTCTCAGAGATTTCGGTTGCCTGTATTCTTGGTACTCCTTTCCTTGCAGTTTTCGAACCTTATGGCTCAGCAAGGACTTCAGAAGGGATAGCTGCATTCTTCATCACTCTTCCTAATATCAAGATCAGACAAGGGTCTGCAAAAGCTATCCAAGCAACTAAAGTTGTGCTTCCTTTTGTCTCCTCTCCACAAATTTCAACAATGGTCCAGATTGCCATGACAATTCAGCAGAAGGAGAAAAAGATCCAAGAGTTGAAAAACCTGAAAGCAGTTATAAGAATCGAATACCATTTGAGATTACCACAGATCCAACAAAACATTTCACATCTTAGAGAACAATTTAAGACCTAGTTATGTTCTAAAAATCCTACTGCCTTTTGGAAAACAACTAAGTATTTTATTCAGCTTCCCTATAAAGAAGGATATGAGGGCAAACCTTGCAAAAGTAGAGCAACCCCATGAATGCCCATTTTCAAAAATTATGTGAAGAAGAAATTAAAGGACTTTTATCAAAAGGACTTATTAGGCATTCTAAGAGTCCTTGGAATTGCTATGGGTTTTATGTAAATAAACATTCTGAATTAATAAGAGGTGTGCCAAGGCTTGTTGTGAACCATGAGCCTCTGAATAAAGTTCTTGTAGATGACACATACCCAATCCTTCACAAATCAAGTCTAGTGAACAAGATTGCAGGGGCCAAAAATATTCTCAAAGTTTGATCTCAAATCTGGATTTTGGCAAATAGCCATTAAAGAAGAAGATAAGTTGAAAATATCCTTTAGTGTTCCTGCAGGACATTATGAACGGAATGTCATGCCATTTGGTCCTAAGAATTATCCTTCCAAATTTCAGAGGGTAATGGATAATGTGCTCAAGACATATTTTGATTGGCTGATTGTATATATAGATGATATTCTTGTGTTTTCAGATTGAGTCGAACAATGTTTCAAACATCTGATAGTCTTATTGAAAGTTGTTAAAGAAGCTGGTTTGGTATTATCAAAAAAGAAACTTGAGTTATTCCAAACTAAGATCATGTTTTTAGGGCATATCATCTCCAATGGAACTTTAATTTTGCAGCAACATGCTGTCAAATTTGCTAATAAAATCCTTGACAAAACCCAGCTGCATAGATTTTTGGGCAGTCTCAACTATGTCAGCCATTTCTACCATGACTGTGCCAAAGAACGAAATATTTTGAATGAAAGATTGAAGAAAGAATGGCAAAGGGATATCAAAAGAAATGAAATTAGATATATTTAAATTACATATATATTTGAGTTAACTAATTAATATTTTAAGGCGTTTAAAATATAGCTGATAGTTATTAAAAATATGTATTTTAATTAATTTAATTGATATTTATTATTTAATTAATTTGATTGATTTTCACCAATTTATTATACTAATTTAATAAAAGTTAAATTAATTCAAATTAAATTTTATATTGAATAATAGTAATATTAAAAGTTACATTAATTGATTGAAATGACTCAAGTTAAATGAATAATTGAATAAATTCTGAGAAATGAAATAATCACAGATGGTATGAATGGAATTCTAAATTTAAATCAAATACAATATCAAATATAATATTTTGAGTCATTTATTAAAACTATCTACAAGAAAAATATGTGTCTCCTCTCTAGGCATTAAGTCTTTGATTTTCATGATGCCATAAAATTTGAAGTGATACAAATAGTTATAAAATTTAAATTCATATAAATAATTATAAGAACAAAAATAAATTTTTTTTAATATAATTTATTAATTGAAATTCCTATAAATAGTTATAAGAACAAAATTCAATTTTTTTATATAATTTATTAATATAAAGCATGATGACTATCACAATTTGGCACGCGAATCAAAATGAATGTCACAATGTCACATGACCATTGAGGAACATAAAAACCATTGAGTTCAACCATTTAATGTCAATATTTCAAAATACACATAATTTGATACATTACTTCATTACAAAATGATATATAATGTATCAACTTGTAATAAAGAATTTCAAACAGAAGAATGTAAATACACCAATATTCACCAAAAAATAAACTTCATTAACTAATTCAATAATAAATTATGTTAAATCAATCATTTCACGTTGGAATGTGACACAATGTTAAAGTCAACCATGGGAACCCCTCTTAATGTTGTACTATGACATTACCCTTGTAATACACCAAATAATTGTAATTTATTATTACTACGATTTTTTTTTAATATTTTGACAATAAAGTCAAAATGAATGCAATGGATTATTTTTATTTAATAATTAAAACATTGAGAGGAATTAGAACTAAAGTAGTTGTTGAAAGAGTGTTTGCTGACACATAATGGGAAATGACAAATGGTGACTCCTTGTGGAGCCCTAAAGAGAAATAGGCTAATAAATGATCAATTCCTAGGAAAAATACTATAAAATAGTATGTCCATCAAGCAAGCAAGAGGGTGGCGATGGATGGGCATTTTATATGTTGATGCAAAGAGATGGCACATTGATCGGATTATGTCCTTGTGGTTCAACAAACACGCTTGGGGGTTCTAGAGCAAGTAAGACTTGTCTTCTCTAGGAGTTGGTTGGGAGGAATGACAACTTCAGTTCTTTTTTCTTGACATTGGTGATAGGTTCCTCACTAAATTATTAAGTACTTGGTATTGATAATTATAGTTTGTATATAGTTTTGAATTTTGAATGCATTTTGTTAACTAATGATTTTACTATGAATTTGTTCGTAACCATTTTACCTATTTCCATATTATGTTTTAGTATAAATTGTTAGTTATTTACGGAATGGAAAGAATCGCAGATCTTAATATCTTAGTTTAAAATTCATTATATAAATATCATATGCATATTCAACCTAGTCTCTGCTTGCGATTCCATACCCAAATTAGAGTGGAACTAAATTTAGTACAACTAAAAGATATGAAAGTATGTATTACAATCTACCAATCAGATTATTAAGTCAACTAGAGTAATACTCAAATCACAGATCTTGTCTATTTGTAATTATATCTACATATATTTTTAATGTATTTTAAATATATATCAAAGTAATCATTAGATCTAAGTAATGGTATAATAATCACATTTCCTCTAAGAGCCGAAGGATTTAATACATAGCCTATCTATGTTTTAAACAATACATATATAAATTAATAAATCTAATCTATCTTTGGGTATTCACACCTAGTTTAGGGCATTTCTAGATATAGAAAAAAATAAAACAACTAAACGAAAAAAATGGCTGACAATCAAGTAAAATATTCATAGATATACATAGTAGATTTGAAAGGCTTATTTCACTCGATTATAATCTAAATAAGAGAATCCATAGATCTATGTTTAAATCCACATTAATCAAAATTTATAGCCTCTCTCAGTTGGGTATTCATACCTGTTTGGGACCAATCTAAACATTCCAGCAAACAAAAAGAAAACTAAATGATAACATCACAAATGTTTCCAACATAGTAATATTTTAGAAGTTAATCAACACTTGTCCATCTTACAGATCCACATTACAAGCTTAACAATAATCATATCTAGATAAATTGACAGATCAAATATATTATCAAGTCAATAAACATAATACAAATGAACAGTCTCTATTCTCGAGTATCCATACTCAAGGATAGATCGCTACATTAAAAGAGTTCAATTCACAACTAAATCATACCATCTAAAAGAAAATAACAATATTTATTGATCTTTGAGCTTCAAAGGATAATCTCAACCAAAATCATAGACCAAATCTTAACAAATATTTACAGCTGTCAACATTATCATGGTTTTTATCCAATCTATTGGTATCCATAGTATAGAACTAAAAAAAAATGTACATCCAAATAGGATTGCAAATCAAACACATTGGAATGTGAGAGGCTGCAATGCCACACTATAATCTAGTGAATCCAAGTACATACCCGTAAATATTTTTAAAAAGAAAAATAAAACTTATCTTCACAACGATTGTGAAAGTCCTATCCATTCTTGGACTATGAACCAATAGGAAACCATTGTAACCCTGAATCTGCAAGAGTTTTACCATATTGACTATTGGCAGATCCATTCGTGCAAACCAAGACAAAAACTGCAACGGTAGATACATGTAAAAAACAACTTATTAGCATTAGTATAATTGCTAGCGACTAGGTTAAAGAATGCATTCTCCCTACTTAACAAAGTCAGAGGAAATTCCTCACCTCTATACAAAGAAGAAGGAGGCTTGAGAAGAGATGACCTTGTCGTCACTCCCGCCAAGCCAAGCTTGGAGACCTGCATTTCAAATTTATATATTGTTACAATTTATGCATTATAATCTGTAACTAGTGTAAAGAGTAAGGAAAAAATTGTCGTGTAAAACCTTACCTTTACAAACAAAGTATGGACCTTAAGAATGAAGCCAGGTTCACCTGAGGGTTCATTAGCAACCTAACTCCATATTCCCATAAGTTTTCAAAGCTATAAAAACCATTTCATATAAACGAAACGATTATTTCATAAGACTGACAGAATAAGGTTAAACAAACCTTGAATGGACGTGTAGAGGGACAGGGGTTTGATCCTCTTGGGTTCCCTTTTTCCTCTGCTTCCTGCACGCAACAGAAAAATGTATGTTAAACTTTGTAAATTCCATTAAACTATTAAAATTTGAATTTGCATATTGTTAATGGAGGAGTCTCTTTCCTTACCTGGCTAAGAGCTCGACATGCCACAAATCCTCTACAAAACAATATGAAGGCGAATGGATGCCCCTTCATAACCCCACGACGAGCTAGGAAGGTCGAGGATGTAATGGCTTCCACACTACCATTAACCAACTCATAAAAGAAAACTCTAAGCAAAATGTAGGTACAAACTAGAACAAAACGTTCATTAGCAAACCGTGAAGAACAACGGGCATGACTAGTGCAACGCAACCATGCAGTGGTTGAGTCCTTTCACAAAAACAAACCCAAACACAGAACAAATGAATGAATCCAAACCCTCACGACAACTTAATTATGCATTGAACCTTTGAAAAACCCTTGCAACAAATCTTGACAAGTGGAGGGTCGAGATCCTTCTAGGGCCACAATGCATGTGAACAAGACATATCATTGAATATTCCTGGTTGCGTTGTCAAATCGCATCCAGTGATAAGAGCTAAAACCTTATGAAAAATCATTATATCTTCTTCGATGGAATCCACATATGCCTTCCTCCAACCTTCATATGCTTTCATGTCAAGAATCTTATGTTATATACCTCATATCATTTGTTAAAACTTTCGCATCATGAATCATAAAGTAAACTACCACCCATTGATTTGTGTAGCTTATGGGATAAGGCCTTTTGCTTAAGTCCTTACAAAGGTCTAGTCTTAGTTCAAACACTTAATAAATTTATTCCTAAAATCACCCTTGCCAAACATGAATTGTGAAGGGTGAAATTAACATCAAGGATAAACCTTAAGGGTAGCTAGGACTAATCTGAAGGTTTAGGATTAGGTCCTAACACCCTAAACATTAATAATAAAGGAATACAAACATCACCTTGGAGATACTGCGACATGACAGTCACTACTTGCAGGAAATGCCACAGGGGGGCGTAACCTATCAACACGGGGTCTTCACTTAGTGAAACTATGCCATATCACGTTCGTTCGTGGCATATGAAACAATACCCCTATTTTCAAAAAATATTGGAAAATACCTCCAAAAATTGTTTTTTTTTAACCCCCTCCCAATATGCCTTGCTGATTTTAAAAAACCCCTATTTCCCTATATATTGCATGTATCCATTTTTTCATTTACATTTTTTATACCCCTTTATATTTCTACCTAAGGGAAAAAAAACTAAAGACAAGAAAGGGTGACACTTGATAGGCGCCCTTAGGCAAATCACTTTATTAGGAATTAAAATGTATCACATGATGTCAAAACAAATAAGAGAGGGTTTATTTGTACCAATCTCAAACAGTAATGTGTAACTACTTCAAGATGTGGACACTAGATATATATCCAACTCCAGAGGCTGAGAGGCCTTTTCAGTTGTAGTAGACTTTTAAATGCTTTCATCGACAATCACGCATATTTTAGTGCTCCTTTGTTTCAGAGCTTCAACAACTTTTCTCAAAATAGCTTTAAAAATCTAGTTTGTATACATAATACTCTCATAGATTTCTTAGTACTTTGACTAGCATTAGTTGAACATTTATATTACATAGAGAGACAATCTTAAGTGGAGAGCTTAGCTCTACTTCTTTCACAGTTGAACAAAAGCTTCCTCACTTTGCAAGTAATTTTAAGACAACTTTCAATATTCCAAGGGCTCATAAACTCCACAAGTAGAGAACAACTATATTTTTTTAGGAAAGAATAACACACCCAAAAAGCTTCATTCAAAATGCTCTCAAAACTAACACAGCTCTACCCTCGTAAAAACTTCACTGCGTGCATTCAAGCTCTCTCTCATAAAGGCCAACAATCCTCACAACCTAACAAGCATCTCAATCCTACATAATCGTTCTTCAAAACTTAGTTCTTATGCAAATAGAACATCATTCAAGCAGACTCCATATACAGATCTCACCTCACTCATTTTCAACAAAGTTCCATTCTCATGTTCACTAATTTATATGTTCTCGTGACTCTCATACTTTCATGGTTCAACTCCCATGGCTTCACATAGCCTGGAGAATCCCTTCACTCAGCTTCTCACAACAGTTGCTAAAACAACATACACAAACAGGAGCATGTCAAACTTGCTCACTCACTCAAGCAGACTTCATATACAAATCTCACCACACTCATTTTCAACAAGGCTCTATTCTCGTGCTCACTAATTCATATGCTGACATGTTCTCATGGTTCAGTTCACATGGCTTCCCTTAGCCTCAAGAAGCCCTTCACTTAGCTTTACACAACAGCTATAAAAAACAACATAAACAAATAGGAGCATGTCAAACTTGCTCACTCACACATCTCCATGGCTATAATATAACTTATGCATAACCATGTCACACAATATCAACAAAGCATAAAATATATTCAAGTAACTAGCACTCTAATTCATAAAAGGGCCATGAATTAATTGCATAGAGTACATGTGTTTGTAAAATTCACTTGTCTTTGGATTTTCCACCAGTTTTTCATATTTAGTTAGATTCCTCTACACCAAGTGCCATGGCATATACCTTGAGACGTTCCTTAAATCTCTTACATACAACACCTTCCCTTACAATATACTCTAATGATGTCCTATCCATATGTTGTACTCGATTCTCTTCATTCACTCGTATTCTATTTTGCATAGTCTTAGATCCATGGCTTTGTTATTCTCCCATGTCATATGGTTTACTAGTTTTTACAACATTCTAATATGATTCACACTCTTAAGTTGTCTACAACTAAACATTAATGTCAACATATCGACCAACTTGGCATGGTTTTAAGCACAGTTACCAAATTCATCAAAATTGGAGGTTCAGGTCAATTCCAATCAGCATAATTATTCACGTCAGTTACAATTCAGTGAAGTCAATGAGTTTTTGACCAAATTGAACCAGATTGACTTTGAATTTTATGGCTGAAATTCACCAAAAATGTATTTGTATTATTTAGATGAATACTCAAAAAAATTCCATGCTAGATTTTTTACACATTTTTTCCATATCATACCTATCCATATTTAAATTCAAATTCGAACTTAGTAAATACGGTTTTAATGGGCATGCTCCTACATTATTCTTCAAACAACTTAGCGATTTATTTTTCCTCAGCTAAGAGGTCATTTACTTCTCTTGCAATTTCTCCATTTTCCCTCTTGCTAGCCTTACAACGATCATCCAATCACTTTGGACTCACAAGTTCTGAATTCTATCATCTATGAATAGTTTTATCCAATTATGAGGGCATACACTTCAAATTATCTAAAGCTTTCCCCATTCTTGTAGAAAAACTACAATAACTTGACTACTCTTGATTGAAGATAGCTCCCACCAACCAGCCTTTCCTAGGTTTCATCAGGTTGGCATTTGTCTCTAGTTATGCCACTAGGCCTGTGATTACAAAATATCCTTCTTTAGCTATGGAGTGTACTAGAGGATTGTTAATTAACAATAAAATCAATGGAAAGTGTATTTTGTACCTTAAATAAAGATAATAGTCATTCCCATAGGCATGGAACACCAACTAGAACCCCTCTATCCATGCTCAAGCATTGAACAAATAATATGTCTGACAAAATGTTTATGATTAAAATGGTTAGATGTAATGCTAAAAGCCAAGCAGTTTCAATAGAATTTAAATAAACAACAAAAACCAGAGATGTTTTTCTCTGGGAACACTTCTAACAAGATGACCTAAATCACAATTACATAAGCTCCTTGGAGCAAAGGATCTGCATTATTCTGAGTGGCATGTGTCAGAGTCAATGCTGCAATCAAACCATCTTTTCCATCTCCAAACCTGTATGCATCACTGCCAGAATCTCTTAGATGGTTTTTTTTAGTCTTTTGGCAAGGTAGTCATAGGTTCTCTATCAACAAAGACAAATCAACAAGTTTCTATGAAGAATTGTGGAGGAATCAGTAATCCACTGATGAGACTTTGTGGTGAAAAAATGAACAATTGCTCAAAAGGTTCAAAATTAAGAAGCAATAGTAGATGAGATTCAAATAGTCCTCAAGGGAAATTTAGTACATGAACAAACCTGGTATTTTGTATATATGTACTTGTAGCACAAATAAATAGGTGGGTGAGATGCTTACATGACCCTTGTCACAATAGGAAATGATTTGTTCTTGTACTTAACGAAGAAACAATGTGATATCAGAAAGTTACATAATCATTTTGCTAAAACATCTAAAATACAAGACAAATCATTAGACCGGAATGGGCATATCCATTAAACAATTAAAAACATTAGGGATGCACCATGTTTAACTGATGAAAAACATAGGAGATATCCTCCATTAAAATGGAAGATCTAGAGATTTGATAAGCTGATTCTTCATGTTTCTTATCATATAAAGATTGTTCTTGATCATATATATGAGAACCCCAGAATCCATCCAGTTGTCTGTTAAAAAATTGGGATCACAGTAAAACGTGATCCAAGAGTAGTACCTGGATAGTGGAGTCATCATAGAAAGTTGAAGAGTGCTGCTGCAAGCAGGAAAAATAAATGAAGTATTAAAAAACAATTGATCTGAAATTGGAAGCTGTAATATATACAATGAAAGACATTTAGATGGACTATTGTGGCATTAAAGTAATAAAACCCAAGACAAAAGATTAAAAAGACCTTTCGAAGAATTATCTACTCTGCCTGGTATTCAAGATGTGCATCTCAAAACACTTGTACCCAGTCACATCCCAAAACTACAATGAATTTCTCTCCACCTATACATATTCTTGTACAGCCTTATTATCTAAATTCAAACATAGCTCCTCTTCCAAGCCTACAATCAATCACAGAATTAATTTCACTTGCCATAATACCAACGGCAAAGAATATACAAGAGTGGCCTATAAGCTTCATTTCATTTTCTCATTCTATTCCAGGAAGACCTTTTCAGTTTGTTAAAGCATACCATCTTCTTTGCATGGGCAGAAGATGCAACCTTGTTAAGTAATTGGCAAATTGCCTCGTGAAACCTGCCATTGCACACCCATTACATTTTAGAAAGGGCCTGGAATTGGAAGAAACACCCTGCTCTGTCAAGAAACCTGAAAGGGCCTACTGGAAAACACGCCCTGCTCTGTCAAGAAACCTGAAAAACAAGAGTGAGGACATTCACACCTAATCTCTCAGTCATCTAAAACTAACCATAACAGGGTACACCCAACTAGAAGCAACATTGAAAAGACTGAAGGTATCCATCTAAAACTGACCATAACAGGGTACCATCATGAAGGTATCCCAAAACCATGTTAACCATTTGGCATTGGCATGTCATCATACTAATAATATAATAAATTACTACAATTGCACTAGAACAATTAAAAGAGAAGATTTGATCATGGCAAACTGTTTGCTCAGAGCACAATTTTTCCCATTCCTTGCAGCCCTGCTCCAATCAGTGAAACAAGAGGTCTCTCTGCATAGATCATACCAGTGCTGATAGGATTCCTCTAGATATTGAATAAGAGAAGAAATTATTTTATCATCCTATTAATGCATCTTCAAAGGTGAAGTACTCTGGCATATATCTACAATGTTAGACTCTTCACATGAGTTTCTTCGCTGTCTAGGGGAAAGACTAGACTTCGTAGCGTCTTCAACCTTAGGTGTCCCTGCTAATTTACGTTTGTTAATCTCTCTCCTTGTCTTTTTCTCATCATTTTCATTGGATGGATTGGATGAATTGTATATTATTGCTTGTGCCTCAGCAATTACAGCTGGACTATCATCAGTAGAATATAGAATCCTCTGTATTGCTGCAACTATCTGTTCAAAATTGCACGTATCAAAATCTGATATTTGTCACTCCATTAAACTCATGAAGAAAACATTTATAGACAAAAGGTTGTATATGGCTAGTAAAATTTGTGCTTACAGGTAATTGTTCAACATCTAGATTTTGACAAAGTATTTCAATATCCCTGAGCTTTGCAAAGTAAAATTCTCTTTCCTTCTCCAAACTGTCTACCGATAGCTTCAACTCTGTGACCTGCATACCTCAATTAAACAACAAATAGCATAGAAATAAACAAATATGAGAACTTCACTGATATGAGAGCCTGGACCAAGTTCATGTTGCTCTAGTTCCTTTGAAAAAACTCCTGACAAAAGGATCCTGTGATGATTGGACCATGACTGAACCAAGATTCTTTCCGAGGTAAAACAATAGGAAAATATGAATAAAAAAAACACAAACATCAAGAGACTTTAAATGGATTAATATTTTTTACCTGGTCATTGAGAGCCTGAATCTGGGCTGCGTTTGCAGATGCAGTGTTGGGAATTGCAGACTCATAAAATGGTGGCTCAGTTGAGGCTGTTTGGAAGGGTACAGACCCATATCCAACATTTGACCTTGTGCTGGAATGTTTAGCAGCTACATTCACAACTGGAACTGGAGGATCATTTCGCCGAGAACTAGAAACTATGGCAGTTTTAGACCCCAGTGCATTGCCCTTGATTGAAGGGTTTACTGGAGCTGCTTTCATGTTAACTTCTTTTCCACCTTTGCAAAACTCCCTTCGTTCCAGTGCATTGTAACTAAAAAGGCACAAAATCAAAAACTGATTAACAAATGTATCACTAACATGTAAAAAAATATGCCCATTATTGTAGTGCCATAAAATCCAGAAAAAAACAAAAAGAAGGAAAAGAGAACAGAAAAAGAAGATACATATTCATGATTCCACCATTTACTGAATCACAGTATCTCTTTAACCATTGCATGAACTCTAGATTGTCCAGTGGTCGCCCTTTTACAAGTTAATTGACATCAATGTACTGCATGAAACCTCATATTAGATCCATCTTGACGTCTTATTGAAAGTAATAACCAAACTAATGCCTGTTGTGTATTTTCCCACATTTACTGTAAAAAATGGAACTCTCAACTTTCAAGACAGATATTGCCATCTTCTAACAAAGGTAATACCAGGCCTATATCTAGCTACCAGGCATGTTAGATAAGGCTACATTAACTATAGAATACAAGAAAGTAGAAGAATAAAAATTCCAAAAAACCGTGCTATAGGAGCATTTACAATACATAAAGCACAGAAAACAGTGTCCCTGAAATTGTTACACAACTAAGAAGAAATAGCAACAAATGCAAAGAAACCCGATAGCACAGCCTGGTGAAGATAAAGATGCATACAAATTTCCAAAATATGCATGCATTTTAACCAAAATCCCATTGCTTCTTTTATGTTGATCACAATAGTGGCTTGACCCCTTCAAATCTTGAAAAAGAGATTCAGAACAGGAAGTTAGCAAGGTCAATACATACTTAGAGCTCAAAAACTTAAGGTCTTATGGAGAACTAAGGCAGAGATCTATTGTAGTATGAAATCAACAAAGCTGTTTCTGTATCCTTAATTTGTATTTCTTGTAATCCATAAATCAAACCCACGCTTGCATATACAAATCAAGCCCATCTCTAATCTTAACATAAAAAGGAAATGCATCTTGCCATCTTCTTAATGGTTAACAAATCAGAGTCTATGCATATTGCTTCTTTGAAAGTAAAAAGCAAATCATCTTTTATCCATATAATAGTGTCTTCTTCATATTTACTATTATCGTGATATGCAGAAAACATAAATGTACATAGCAGTCTCTCACTCCAAACTGATGGGTTTGTTGGATATGGCCACATAATATCATAGCTAATCAAATTGGTCCAAGATACAAGGGCTTGGGTCTTGGAGCCTTCTCCTTCAATTGGGATGGAATTTCAGCATATCATGGAAGTCCCACTACACTCTTCTTCCACTCTGCCCATGAGGAATGATCGATACCATAAAAAACAATATTCTTATTAAAATAAAATTGATTATCTATTATGAGGCATGACTTGTTTTGTGTAACAGACCATTGATCATAGTACTGCAGTACTACCATTTTACTATTTAATTTCATTTAAATGTAGTTGCATGTATCTCCAATAGCTCCTGTAGCACACTGCAGTAATATGGTGAGGAATAGATAATTGCTATGCTCCTGTCACCACATCATCATTTCTGCCAAATGAAGAACCTAGAGAGCAAAGATGAGAATTTGTCTTCTTGTTTCAAAGAGTACTTTCCGAGTATAGAAATGCAATCATGTGTTTTCCAAAAAAATTCAAGTCCATTTCAATCATGCAAATGTTTATTAAATATGGGTTTCTGTTCAGACCTGTTCTCACCATGTTTCCATCCCAAAGGCATGAGCACTTACAAAATAGCTAAATAACAGCATAAGAAAACTTCAATAATCATGGCTTTGGGGCATAAGCTTTCTATCTTGTAAATTGAGTATAAGAGTTCAATTGTGATCAGTTGACTATATTTCTATTGCCTGCTCATGAGGTCTTCGCACAGATTAGATTGACTATGGATCATTACTCAACATTAAATGTGTAATTATTCTAAACATTACCATGTGTTAGCTGATTCAATAGGAGTGATATCTTAGCTTGCACATTTTGTAAGTTATTTTTTGTTTACTGAATCCAAAGCACTTCAATCAAGACTGATGTAAACATTATAAAAAAGTTACAAAAACTGCGGACATGGGCAGGACACCATACAGACTAGTTAAGACATTGTTCCCTTTCAATGAGGAAATTCAAGTGCAAATTCCAAACTAAAGATCCCTAATTTAACCTTCACATGCCCATTTACTGAACCATCCAATCCAAGAATTTAAAGATAGCTTACTCCACATGGAATATCATTACACAAACAGCTGAGAAAAGTCATTATAAAAAAAATCAGATTTATTATGGTTGTCATTGTTCATGGTGATGATTTTATATGCTCAAGCATATTTTTTGGTCTGAGTTTGTCATTGGATTGCAAAATTTACAGTTTATGGGATATTTGATTCCACTGTTTAAAGACTAAGACTAGTTCTTGGAATGGTGAAGGAGGGGTTAATAATTACTAATTAAACAATCCCAATTTGAACATGGGCGTCAATCTACATTGGCTCATGTATTATATCTTGTGCATTTGGCATAACTACTAAAGTGAGATATAAAGGGCTAAAAGCAGCACCCATGGCATCTTACCTCAAAATTGTTTTAGTACCCTTATCTTAGAACTGTTAATTATAGTTCTTTTTACACAGGCTCTTCCAAAACGACATGCCATTGTTTATTTGACTGATTCATTACCTATATTACAATGTCATTATTTCTACTAAAAAAACAAATAGACTGTCCAGTATGCAGTGCACGCAATTATGGTCAGAGGTCTTGATCCTATGTGCAGCAACAGCATTAGAGGAAAGAGAAATCATGTATAAGAGTAGCGAGCGATAACAACGTAATGCCAACATCGAACTTTTGAAGCATTAACAGGTAAAAATAATCAGAAATGGAATATTGCGAGGACTGAAAAAAAAACCATTAGGATGCAAGACAGGTAGCCTCTAGGTGTACTTAATCATAAAGCACAATGGCCTGGAAAAAATGTGTGTGCATATAATCAAAAGAATAGAAGATGGAAGGCACGCAATAGTTACCTGACGATAGTTCGACAAAATTGGGAAGGGGAAAAGCGACTCTCACTCCAACAACAAATATAAAAATCAATAAATTTGAAATATCTATATCTGCTACAAACTCTAAATACAAAAAATCCTAGAATGTGGCCAGTACCTATCCACAATGAGCAGATATACACATGTAGAGGTCTTATTACAGCCATCCTTTAGCGAAAGCCTAATTAATATAGCCTGAATAAAGGAATCGAATGGATATGATCTGATCGACCAAACTGAACTGTAGGGATATTAAATAATTCATTAAATTTTCCACAAATCCGCACAATCCCTTTGTTATTGGACCTACAAGAAAGGTAAGAATAGCCTGTGTTGGCAATCGTAGAACCGAGCCCATGAGGAATTTTAGTCAGTGGCAATTGCAAAATTGACTCACATCTAATACCATCATATCAATTCATGTTTTCCTTTCTATCACGCAATTCTGATTGCAAAATATGAATGTTCAGTCTTCCCAAGGAGTGCATCATGTATTTTCCAACATTAATAAGCTGTCCAATATTTTGTGATTGAATTTAATCTACTATGTCGTTCATCTATACTACAAATTTTCTGAACCCAAATGGTCATCCAGTCATAAAAAAATAGAGACAATTTGGACACATAGAACAGGGCATCCACGCTTCTCTCAAATTAGATATTCCCTTCTAAACGCAAACATGGTAGGGTAAACCTTGGGTGGATAAAGGCACACTTACATTTCTCAACCTAATCTAAGCATAAGGTAATTCTTGGAGGATTCTAGAATTTCCCAGGTATCCACATGTGCGAACCAATTATTGTTCAGTTGTGCATTAGTGATTTCTATGTGCAAGTGACAGAGTCAAATTAAACCCCAAAACCATTGAACACTATTGGCAAAGCAATATACCATCGGTAGCAAAAAGGAAGAAGGCTTTAAAGACTCCATGACAAAGTCCACCTTCAAACTTCCTCCCTCGGGGTCCTCTAATGGTAAACTGCCACTAAAATATATTATCTAAGAAACAAAGACAAAAGAACATTGAAAAACCACCATATCTATCTATTTCAAAAAAGGTATAAGAAAAAATTGCCCCCAAAAGAATACTAAATGATTTTATAATCCAACTTTTTTTTCTCAAAATTTCTGACCTTACACCCTCATTTGAACATACCCACGACCAATTATAAAATGAATCCAACTTTTTTTTCTCAAAATTTCTGGCCTTACAACCTCGTTTGAACATACCCACAACCAATTATAAAAAGTAAATTGCATGACTGAACAAAAAACTCAATGGGTAGCACGGGATCTCTAATTTTCCTCTACTAAAAGGGGGAATGTAGATCAGTCCCTCTTATGAAGAGGAAGTCTCATGTAATGGTCGGTGGAATTGTTCTACATTTCCTTCACTTTTAGAAGAAATCTTTGTGGAAATTGATAAAGAAAATTGCAGCTGCAGAGAAATGGAGACTGGGATAATGAAAGAAGGGAAGCCATCTAGAGGAGTATGTTCTAGAAGCAAGTAGTGACTTTGCAGGAAGAAATAGAAGAGGATTCTGACCGAAAGGTAAACCCTCTTATCCTGAGAATAACAACGGCATATCTATCAACTAGCGTGAACATTTTGAAGGGCTAGTAAGCAAGAAAGGTTCTGCACTCACAAGGAAGAAATCAATATAGAGGTGAACATTGTGAAGGGCCAGTAAGCAAGAAAGGCTCTGCATTCACGGGGAAGAAATCAATAGAGGTGTGTTAAACTTAGAGACAAGGTTAAAAACGCCCTGAGTGGTCTTATGAGTACTAATTATTACGCACCAGCTATAATGTAGGCATAAGAAATTCTCAACTTAGTTATTAACTAAATTAACTGGCTGCATTATGCCACATTTAATTAAATTATTAATTTACAATTCATTTTGTTAATAATTTATACAAATAAAGTTATTAACAAGAAACATATATTTTCAAAAAATAAACTTTATAATTAGAAAAAATACCACTTTACAATATAATAAATAAAAATAAAGATTAAAAAATACGGAACATAACAGAGAACAAAATTATCGAATTGATAAACTTGAAATTTCTTCACTTACAGATCTCTATAGGTATCAAAATTCTTCTTCTTCTTCTCCGCACAAATTATACGCAAATCATTAAAACTTATAGTATCAAAATTGTGCTTCTTTATTAGCTTGATCGATCTCCAACAGCTCAGGGTCTTGAAGACATTTAGAACTGTAGGAGGTTTGCCTGTAAGTACGAAAAAAACATATGGACCTACGTCAAGTTCACAGAAGAGCACATAAAAGATAACTGGTTTCATGGCTTTCCAATCTGATTCCAAGTATATCAATCGCACAAAGAATGAGGACCACACACACAAAAAAGCTAAAAATGAAAACATAATAAGCGAGGCCTCTCGCTCTCCCCTGCCTTTTAATTCCAGCCCTTGTTTCCGCAGTCTTTCAAAAATGAAAACATAATAAGCGAGGCGTGTCGCTCTCCCCTGCCTTTTAATTCCAGCCCTAGTTTCCGCAGTCTTTCAAATTCGGGCCTAAAAAATTGTGCCACCTTATTTATCAATATCTATTTAAAGTTAGACTCTCTGCTAACAAATTCTAAGCTATACTGCATTTCTGACGCACAAAATGGAACAAAGTTACCTGGTTTTGGCTATACTGCATTTATGAAACATAAGAGCCAAAAAAACTAGGATGTAATGCATTTCTGACCCACACAATGTTCCAAAGCCACAAAATGGAATAGATCTTTCTAGGTTTGGCTAAAGTGCTCTTATGAAACATAAGAGCCAAAACATGGAACATAATTAAGAGCTTGCTGGGTTTGGTTAGAGTTCATTTATGAAACATATAATGCTACAGTGCCAGAAACTGGAAAGCAGACTCATACCTTTGACCCAAACAGATAAACGTGATTCTTCTTGATGAAGATCCCCTCTTTGACATCTAGAAACTCCTGAAATTGGGCAGTATTTTCATTCGGCTGCGCCACCACTCCCTCTTCTCTGCACAGTTTCAAGAAATCAGCGTAGTTCATCACCTTGGGGCCGTCCTCCACCGTTTTGTTCACTATCATTCTCGGTAGTTTTCTTCTGTCACGCGGTGGGGACGTTGAGCAGAAAGACCGACAATTAGTGAGAGAAGGTGGGGACACCTGCATTGGAGGTGGATTAGAACTTTGAAAGAAAGGATGGATTGAAGGTGGAACATAGCTATGACGACGTCGCCATAGCGTGCTTCTCAGAGCATTACGAGAGACGGATGAAAATGCCAAATCTCTTGCCATGGAGTTTAGGGCTTCTCCACTGCGTCAATTGAAGCAATTAGGGAGCAATTAGAGCTTAAATTAGGGAGCTTCGATGGCCATGCCCATTATGAAGAAGAGGTTCAGAACCAAGTTCATGCAGGAGCAGAAGGACAAAATGTGCAGTTTTGCAGAGAAGGGCGTGGGCATAAATTTGGAATAAAATAACCCTAAACATATTGGATATTTATATACTTACAAAAACCCCTTATTACCCCTAATATACCACCAATATATTGACTTTAATTTTTTTAATTTTTAACCACCCCAATATGAACGGATGTGATATCGTATTGGTCCCTAGGTGACGCCCCCGTGCCTATCAAGCGAACGTTAAACAAATCAACTTAAACATACATGCATAAATATATGTGAAGAAAATTATAAATATGTTGCCACCAATAATTACATGATACGAAAAAATGATAAGAAATAGTAAATAAAAAAATAATGGATTTTACTACGGGTTTGTGATAGAATGGTACCAGAGCATGGTGAAAATACTTGGCTTGAACAAGCCCAACACTAAAACTGATAAAATTGAAAACTAACTTTATTTTGTTATGATTTGACTCTCTTTTGAATAGGAGGAGAAGAATAACCTTGTTTTTGTAGGAATTATGGCAGATGTAGGAATTTCTGCTGAAGATGAATCACAGCCTAGGAACCTAATAAACAATGAAGAAGGTAACATAAGGGATGGTGAAATATGGGTAAATCTAAATGAAAGTAGGAACGATAACCCATGTGAATTACAAAAAATAGTAAAAGAATTACTGGAAGGACTAAAACGAGTTTAAGAAGATAACGAACGTATCCTAAAAGCACATGAAGAGTTAAATAACATTATGTTGTCTAAAATGCATAGCAATGAAAAAGAGAAAAACAAGGAACCTGAACTTAACATGGAAAGAACTACACCTTACAAATTTAAGGTAAGGTAAATGAAAATTTTGAAACATGATATTGAATCTTCAAGTGAAGAATCAACTAAACATAATACTGAAAAACATAAAGATTCTAGTGAAAGTAGTGATAGTAACCAGAAGAAAAAGATATACAAACCGTATGAAGAAAGTCTGGGTGAATTCAAAAAGATCAAACCTCCTATGTTTAACGAAGAGATCAAGAAAGGAGAAGAAGCATAAGTTTGGTTATATGGAATGATTTTTTTTTCCATATTTATAACTATTCCGATGAATTAAAAAAAATGGCCAGCTATAACCTAAAAAGAAAAGAAGATATCTGGTGGCAAGACATAAAGAAAGTAAAATGCATAAAAGAACATTATGTAATGTGGAAAACCTTCAAGAAACATTTTAAATGAAAGTATTTATGAGAAAAATATTACAAGAAAAATCTAAATAATTTTACAAATTAAGATTAGGTGCCATGACCATGAAAGAAATTTGTAGTAAATTCTTAAGTTTTCTTCATTATGTGCCTTATATCATTGAATAGAAACCAAGAATACAATGTTTCTTCAGTTGTTTACCTCTTATGTTCAAAGAGAGAATAGAGTATGATAATCCGAAAACTCTAGTAGAGAGAATTAGAAAAGCAAACTTATGCTATGATCAGAATAAGAAAAAACGGGAAAACATAACTAATTGGAAAACTAAAACAAATGGAAACTTTGAACTGAAAAAGAAAAATACTAAGTTTTATAAGAACAGTGGGAATAACTATCGCGGATATAAAGGGAATAATTATAAACACTTTAATCCATTGAATCCTGTAGAAAAAGAAAGGGAACCACCCACTGCCTATAATAATAATACTACACAAAGGGAAGGACTAAAATGTTGGGAATGTGGTGAACCACATTACATTAAATATTTCCACATAAGAAATAAAAATGTAATAGTTTCCACTCAATTAAAGAAGCTACTCTGAGTGGGGGATATGGCAAGAAGCAAGCCCAGAATCAGTGCATCATTGGAGAACCAAAAAGTAGACCATCAGACATCAATTACCAAAATTGAAGGTATGGATAAGGACAAACCCATTTCTATATTGATTGATCCAAGTGCAAGTCTAAGTTATGCATCACCTAGAATTGTAGAATTATATAGATTTCAGCAGGATAAGTTTGGAAAATCTTGGCTAGTACAGCTTGCTACAGGAACAAAACAGAAGGTCACTAGTTACGTGAAAATTTGTTAATTTATTATGAATGACTTAAAGACACATGATGATTTAAATATATTACTGTTAGGGTATTATGATTTGTTGATAGGAATGGAATGGTTAGAGAAACACAAATTTATGTTAAATGCTATGATAAAACATTCTCATGCTTAGATGATAAAGGTAATACCATTATTGTAAAATGAATTCCCAGAAAGGTTACCATACGATAAATCTCTGCCTTACAGATGAAAAGTTCAGTATGTAAGGGATGCAAATTTTTTGTAGTCTACCTAATGGATGACAATGATAAATATAATCAACTTAAATCAAAGGATATAACAATTTTAAAATATTTTAAAAACATTATTCTGGAAGAATTTCTCGGACTACCTCCGAAGAGGGATATTGAATTTACGATCGATTTGGTATGGGGGGAGGTACTAGCATCAAAGGCCCCTTATTGGATGAATATACTAGAGCTTACTAAAATTGAATCACAAATACATGAACTAATTGATAAAAGTGCATTCGACCTAGTGTTTCCCCTTGGAGCACTGGTATGGCACTCTAAGTATGTGTATAGATTATCGAAATCTAAACAAAATAAATATTAAAAATCGACATCCTTTTCCCTGGATTGATGATCTATTCGGTTAGTTTCGAGGGGAAACCATCTTCCCAAAAATTGATTTAAGATGTGGATACCATCAAGTATGGATTAAGGATGAAGTCATCTTTAAAAATGCTTTTCGAACCATACATCCATTACGATTTTGTCGTGATTTCCTTTGGGTTAACAAACGCCTTGACAAATTTTATGTGTTTAATGAATAGTATTTTAAGCAAATACTTAAACAAATTCATAGTCATCTTTATCGATGACATATTGATCATCTACTCTTAAAATAAACAAGAGCATGAACAATAGTTAAAAATAATTTTACAAGAGTTAAGGGAACAACTATTCGCTAAGTTTAGCAAGTGCGATTTCTTTAACGACATAATTAAGTATCTAGGGAACATGGTGTCTAAGGATGGGATATCAGTCAATCCCAATAAGATAAAGGCTATCATTAAATGGCATGTTCCAATGAATGTAAACGATGTAAGACCATTCATGAGGATCACTCGCTACTATCAAAAAATAATTGAAGGACTTCTAAGATAGCATACCCCATAACTTTATTACAGAAGAAAGGTAATAAATTTGATTGGAGCGAAAAATGTACAAGAATTTTTAATAAATTAAAACACTTGTTAACCACATCTATTTTAAAAATTGTTGATCCTTTTAAGGATTTTGTCATATGCACAGAAGCATGTAAAGAAGGTTTATGTAGAGTACTAATTCAAGAAAAATATGCTGTAAAATATGAGCCTAGGAAGTTAAAAGAGCACGAGAAGAATTATGCAACTTAGGACCTAGAACTAGTTTCCATCATACATGCGCTAAAAATGTCTCAACACTACCTCATTGGAAAAAGATTCTTACTAATGTCAGATAATATAAGTTTAAAATACGTGTTTGATGAACAGAACCTTAACACTAGACAAGCTATATGGTTATCATTTCTAAGCGAATATGATTTTGAAATAAAACATATAAAAGGAAAATAGAATAAAGTTGTAGACACTTTGAGTTGTAACGCAAACTTGATGTATGCGGGTAGAAACTATGAATCAGATTTAGAAAATAAAATTTTAAATGCAGATAATGAAAGGAATCAAAACCTAAAAGAAAAGACCACAGAAAATGAAAGGAATCAAATAAAATCAGATCTTAGTCTGAACGGAAGAGGGTTATTACTACATAAAGGTAGATTATATATACCAAATTCAGAAGATATTAAATTAATTGTTATGGACGAATTACATAAATGGCCTTATTAAGGACACCCTGAATATCAGAAAATGATTAATATGAAAAGAAAATACTTCTTTTGACCTAATATGAATAAAGAAGTACCACAATATTTAGAATGCTCCATTGAATGTCAACAAATAAAGTCTGAACACCAACATCCCACATTATTACAACCATTACCCATTCTGGTATGGAAATGCGAAGTTATTAGCATGGATTTCATAATAGGTTTACCTAAGATTAATATTAAACAACATGTCTCAATCATGGTCGTAGTGGATAATTTAAGTAAAGTAACTCAATTTATTGCGGTAAAATCTACTTATAAGGTTGTTAACATTGTTGATATACTTATGAAAGAAATTTTCATATTGCACAATGTACCTAAAGCAGTAATCTCAGATAGAGATGTAATATTTATAGGAGATTTTTGGAAATCCTTGTTTAGCACTAGGCACATAATTGAATTTTAGCACTGCATATCATCCTCAAACTGACAAACAAACTAAAAGAGTAAATCATATTCTAGAAGACATGCTTGGAATGTATGTAATGGATAAACCTGGTAAGTGGAAATATCACTTTCACCTAGGAGAATTTGTGTATAAAAATCACTTCCAAGTATCCGCTGGAATGAATCCATTTGAAATTCTATATGGAGGGAAGTGTAACACTCCAATTTCTCGGGGCAGTCCCATCAACGGATTAATGTTAGGACCTAAAATATTGAAAGATATGGAACTAACAGTGAAATAAGTACATCAAAATTTGAAGGTTTCCCAATATAGGAAAAGAGTTATGCAAAATTGAAAAGAACTCCTCAAGAGTTCTAGGTAGGAGAACATGTGTACATAAAGGTAAAACCAAATAAAATCTCCATAATATTGGGAAAATACTCAAAGTTGGAACCCAAGTATTGTGGATCAATTGAAATTTTGGAAAACGTTGGATCAGTAGCATATCAGTTAGCATTACCACCTACAATAAAAGTACATAATATTTTTCATGTTTCCATTTTGAAGAAATATGTTAATGATACTAGTCATGTGATTGACTAGAATGTTATACAGGTGGAACCCAAAGGAGAGTTTCACATGGAACTAGAGCGTTTTCTTGACAAGAGAGAACTTTTACTCTGTAATCGTACCATTAGAGAAATCAAGGTGCAATAGAGGCACCTTAGTCTAGAGGAGTTCACTTGGGAATTGGAAAGTAATATGTGGTACGCATATTTGATTCTATTTTAAGATGAAATAATGGAAAAATAAAGAAAGAAAAATAATAACACTGAGGACGGTGTTATCCTTTAAGGGAAGGTGTATGTAATACACCAAATAATTATAATTTATTATTTCTTGGAATATTTTTTTATTTATTTTTAATTTTGACAAGAAATTCAAAATGAATGTAATGGATTTTTTTATTATTTAATAATTAAAACACTGACAGGAATCATAACTGAAGTAGTTGTTGAAAGAGTGTTTGCTGACCCATAAGGGGAAATGACAAATGATGAAAAGTGCTGAGTGAGAACTCAAGTGATGTAGAAGACATCTTCCCCAAAATCAGGTCAAGACTCCTTGTGGAGCCCTAAAGAGTAGGAGGCTCATAAATGACCAAGTCCTAGGAAAAATACTATAAAAAAGTACGTCCATCAAGCAAGAAGGAGGTTGATGATGGATGGGGAATTGATATGTTGATGCAAATAGATGGCACATTGATCGAATTTTGTCCTTCTGATTCAACAAACACTCTTTGGGGTTCTAGAGAAAGTAAGACTTGGTTTATTTAGGAGTTGGTTGGGAGGAACGACAGCTTCTGTTTTATTTTCCTGACTGTGGTGGCAGGTTCCTCACTAAATTATTAACCATTTAGTAATGATAATTATAGTTTGTATGTATTTTAGAATTATAAATGCATTTTGTTAACTGAGGATTTTACTATGCATCTTTTCCTAACCGTTTTAACTATTTCCATATTCGATTTTAGTATAAATTGTTAGTTATTTATGGAATGAAAAAGAATCACAAATTTTAATATCTTAGTGTAAAATTAATTATGCAAATATTATATGCATATTCAACCTAGTTTGGGATTCCATACCCAGATTAGAGTGGATCTAAATTTAATACAACTAAAACACTTGAAAGTATGTATTACAATCTACCAATCATATATTGAGTTAACCAGAGTAATAATCAAATCATAGATATTGCCTATATTGTAATTATATATACATATATTTTTAATTTATTTTAAATATATATCGAAGTAATCATTATATCTAAGAAAAGGTATAATAATCATATTTCCTCTAAGAGTTGAAGGCTTTCATACAGAGCCTATTTATGTTTTAAACAATACATATATAAATTAATAAATCTAATATATGTTTGGGTATTCATGCCCAGTTTAGGGAATTTCTAGATATACAAATAAATAAAAGAACTAAATGAAAAAAATGGAAGACAATGAAACAAATTATTCATATATATACAGAGTAGAGTCGAAAGGCTTCCTTCACTCAATAATAAACTAAATAAGTGAATCCATAGATCTATGTTTAAACCAACATTAATAAAATTTTACAGCCTCTGTCAGTTGGGTATTCATACTCGTTTCGAACCAATATAAACATTCCAACAAACCAAAATCAAACTGAACGATGGGATCACAGTAGTTTCCAACATAATAATATTTTACAAGTTAATCATCACTTGTCCAACTTACTGATCTACATTACAAACTAAACAATAATAATATCTAGATAAATTCGTAAAGTAAATCTATTATCAAGCCAATAAACATAATACAAATGCACAGTCTCTATTCTTGAGTATCCATACCCAAGGATAGATCTCTCTGTTAAAAGAGTTCAATTCACAACCAAACCATATTTTCTAGAAGGACATAACAATCTTTATTGGGATATGAGATTCAAAAGGATAATCTCAACCAAAATCATAGACCAAATATTAACAAACACCTCCAATTGTTAACATTATCATGGTCGTAATCAAATCTATTGGAATCCATAGTATGGAACTAAAAATGAAATGTACATTCGAATAGGATTGCAAATCAAACACGGTAGAATGTGAGAGGTTGTGAAGCCACACTATAACCTAGTGGATCCATGTATAGACCCATAAGGGTTTTTTAAAAGAAGAATACTGAGTTATCTTTACAGCAGTTGTGAAATCCCTATCCATTCTTGGACTACAAACCAATGGGAAACCATTGTAACCATGAATCTACAAGAGTCTTATCGTATTGACTGTTGGTGGATCCATTCATGCAGACCAAGCCAAAAATCACATTGGTAGATACATGCACAAAAACATCTAAGTAGTGTTAGTATAATTGGTAGAGACTAGATTAAAGAAATTGCATTCTCCCCACTAAACAGAGTCAAAGGAAATTCCTCACCTTTGTACATAGAAGAAGGAGGCATGAGAGGAGGTGACCCTGTCGTCGCTCTTACCAGGCCAGGCTTGGAGACCTACATTCCACATTTACATATTGTTACAATTTATACATTATAAACTATAACTAGTGTAAATAATCAGAAAACATTGTTGTGTAAACCCTTACCTTTCAAAACAAAGTATGGGCCTTGAGAATGAAGCTAGGTTCACGCGAAGCTTCATTAGCAACCTAGATCCATATGCACATAAGTTCTCAAAGTTATAAAATCCCTTTCATATAAATGAATTGATTATCTCATAAGACTGACAGGGTGAGGTTAAAATTACCGTGGATAGATGGGTAGAGGGCAAGGGATCGACTCTTCCTGGGTTCCCCTTTTTCCTCCTCTTCCTGCACACAATAGAAATATATATGTTAAAATTTGTAACTTCCATTAAACTATCAAAATTCAAATTTGTAGAATGCAAATGGAGGAGTCTCTTTCCTTACCTAGTTAAAATATCGGTAGGATACAAAGCCTATGCAAAACACTATGAAGGAGAATGGATTTCCCTTCATAACCCCACGACGAACCAGAAAGGATGAGGCTGTAATGGTGACCACACTACCATTAACCAACTTATAAAAAAAACCTCTAATAAAAACACAGGCACATACCAAAACAAAACGTTCATTAATTGGCCATTAAGAACAATGGGTAAGACTGGTGCAATGCAACCATGGAGTGGCTGAGTCCTTTCAAAAAAAAAAATACTGACCAAATGAATGAATCCAAACCCTCATGAAAACTTACTTACGCATTAAACCTTTGAAAAACCCTTGCAACAGATCATGACAAGTGGAGGCTTAAGATCCTTCTCAGGACACAATGCATGTGAACAAGACATGTCATTGAATCCACCTAACTATGCTATCAACTCGTGGCCAAGGATAAGGCCTAAAACCTTATGAAAAACCATTAGAGCATCTTCGTTAGAATCCACAAATGACTTCCTTCAACTGTCATACGCTTTCAAGTCAAGAATCGTATATTATATACCTCATATCATATGTTAAAACTTTCATGTCATGAATCATTAAGCAAAACCACAACTCATTGATTTGTATAGCCCATGAGATAAGGCCTTTGTCTTAAGTGTTATTTTTTCATCATATTAAGCTAGCATTATGATATTAGGATCTTCTCAGTGAGAGAATAACAAGCACAACAATAAAACATAAGCACATCATAAGAGACAAGAGACACAAAGAGTTTTCCTCGGGGAAACCATAAAGGAGAAAACCCCACAACTTCCTTAGAGATAAAATCAGCACCAAAACAGTAAGAGATCTCCCAAAAACAGCAGTAGTCTTCTTCTTCTGTCTAGCCCCAGTATTTCCTTCTTCACTAGTGTGCCACACTAGAGAGAGTGAATGATGTGTGTCACAAGTGATAAATAGAGAGAATCTCACTCTCTATCTATATTCTTCTGTTCACTTGAAGTGCACTTAATCACGTAGGCTCAACTAACAATTACTTACTCGAGCCTACACCTTAATTAGTGTATAATAACTCAAGTGCCTCGAAACTGTGGGGACTTACACAATGACTTGACAAGACTTGTTTACATTATTAATCCTCCCGATCAGAACATTGGGGCATGAGAACATGACTCAAATACATAATAGAAAACATCCTGGAATAAACATCGGGTTACAATACATAGAAGAATACATTCCGAAGTTACATATACATCAACACTCCCTCTTAACTAGGAAGGTATTCTTTCGACACAATTTTCAGCACTGGTCTTCTTCTCTGTATCAACTGGAACATCTTCGTCTTCAAGTCATCTTCGTATTCAAGTCATCTTCATCTTCAAGTCTTCTGGATCTAGATCATCACTCGATCTGGATCATCATAGAACATCATCATAGGATCTAGATCATTACTCGATCTGGATCATCATCACTGGATTTGGATCATCACTCGATCTAGATCATCATCACTAGATTGGATCTAGATCATCTCTCGATCTGGATCATCTCTGCTGGATCTGGATCATCACTCGATCTGGATCATTACTGTTGGATCATCATTACTGGATTTGGATCATCACTCGATCTGGATCAACACTGGTGCTATCTCAAGATTCTTCTCGTCATAGGAAGTTCTACAGATCCAACCCTTTTTCATGCTGGTTGTAGGCCTACCCATATGTAGGTCTTCACCTAGCACTTACATCTGACCTACTCGTCAGAAAGGTATGCCCAGCACTTACATCTGATCATGTAGGAACCAATCCTATAATCATATTAGAAAGGCTCAGCACTCACATTCACCAGCATGATAGGACACACCTACTATCATTTGTGAAATGGCTCAGCACTTACAACCACCAGCATGATAGGACACACCTACTATAATTTGTGGAAAGGCACAGCACTCACATCCACCACCATGGTAGGACACACCTACTACCATCTGTGGAAAGGCTCAACACTTACAATCACCAGCATGGTAGGACACACCTACTACCATCTGTGAAAAGGCTCTGCACTTACAATCACTAGAATGGTAGGACACACCTACTACCATTTGTGAAATGGCACTGCACTTACAGTCACCAACATGATAGGACACACCTACTATCATCTGTGAAAAGGCACAGCACTTATAGTCACCAACATGATAGGACACACCTACTATCATCTGTGAAAAGGCTCAGCACTTACATCCATCCAGGCGGGAACACATCCTTCTCACAATGATTGAAGGGAATGCACTCATATCTGATCATGAGGGAACACATCCCAGCAATCATATCAGAATGGCCCCCAGTACTTCTTGACTGAGCTACCTGGTAACTGACCAGGCACCTCCATTCTCCTAGAGAATGGCAGTTGCCCTTACATCCGACCTGCTCATCAGAATGGCCAACACTCACATCTGACATGGAAGGAACTTAATCCTTTAGCCATGATAGAATGGTTCAGCCCTTACATCTGATCAAGTGGGAACACATCCCTCTATCACATCAGAATGGCTACTCAGTTCTTACACTGAGTGTTCCTGGTAACTAACCAGGTGCCTCCATTCCTAGAATGGCAATTGCTCTTACATCTGTCCTACTCGACAGAATGGCCAACACTCATATTTGACATGGAAGGGAGAAACCCTACCATCATGACAGAATGGCTCAGCCCTTATATTTGACCTACTTGTTAGAATGGCTATGGATCTCAACACTCATATCTGACATGGAAGGAACCAATCCTCTCACCATGACAGAATGGCTCAGCCCTTACATCTGACCATGGAAGGAACCAATCCTCTCACCATGACAGAATGGCTCAGCCCTTACATCTGACCATGGAAGGAACCAATCCTCTCACCGCTCGAACTTCAGCCTAGCCAATGGCTTTGTCAATACATTAGCTATCTGTTCCTCCGTCGCAACATACAGGAGCTTCACTGCTCCTCTCTGCACCATATCCATGATATAGTGATACTTGATCTCGATATGCTTCGACTTGCCATGAAACACTAGATTCTCTAACCACTTCACGCAACTCTGGTTGTCACAATTTATGCAAGTAGCATCCAACTGGAGATCAAATATATCAGACAGTAGATTCCGCAGCCATACTGCCTCACAACTAGCTAAACAAGCTGTGACATACTCTGCTTCAGTTGTACTCAGTGCCACACAGGATTGCTTCCTGCTAAACCAAGAGATCCCACCTGATCCCATACTGAAGCAACATCCCAAAGTACTCTTCCTGTCGATGGCACTGCCTGCCCAATCTGAATCAACATAACCCTCTAGGTTAATCTTTTGATTCACATCATACTTGAGCCCATAATCAATTGTACCCTTCAGGTACCTCAGAATATGCTTTGCAGTAGTCAAGTGAACACTTCTCGGATCTGTCAAGTACTGGCTCAAGGTGTTCACAGCAAAGCAAATGTCTGGTCTCGTGTTCGTCAGGTACATCAATGATCCAATCATCTAATGATACATCGTAGCATCAACTGACTCTGATGAAGCATCACTCAATAGCTTCAGGTTCGATGCCATAGGTGTGGTCATAGTCTTGCAGTCTATCATCCCAAACCTCTTCAGGATCTCTACTGCATACTTCTTTTTCCAAGGAAGATCCCATCTGTACTCTGCCACACCTCCATGCCTAGAACAATAGTGCATCGACACATAATAGGAGCATCACTGGTCTTCTGTCTTCAACCTTGAAGAAAAGGTTGGAATCCGCTTTACTCTCAGTAAAGCCTAGAGTCATCAGTAATATTCCCATCCTGTCGTACCATGTCGAACCTTACATCTTCTGTAGTCACTCCCTCTGAAGTGAAGCATCATACTCCCTTTGTCTTCTATGCTCTATGCACTGAAAACATTCTGTACTGGAGTGACAAGTAGCTTCCTATGCTACTAATATTCTATGTGACCATCTAGTGTATAGAATTGCATCTTCAACCTTGTAGCAAAGGTTAAGATCTTCATCAATCTCATCATGTATGTGTTTCAACTCTTACTGGCTGCAAATGTCTCTTCGTAGTCTAGGCCTTCCTTTCGTGAGAAGCCTCATGCTACAAATATTGCTTTGTATCCCACAATGTTTCCATCTACTGCATGATGGAACTATGAACTTCTCTTCAGGTCTCGATACTACGCCCTAACATCATTCTTCTTGAACTGGTCTTCCCTTTCTTCTTGGTAGCTGGAAGGTTCTGCATCAATGATGTCACTGCACTCGTCATATTATTCTTCATTTTGAAATGTCATCATTTGCTCTTTGGAACAAGTCTTTATTCTTCTTTGCTTGTTCGCGATTATGTATGCGGTCTTTCCTACAAGTCAAATGCAATTGTATGGTTAGAAACATTTCATAAGGAATATATATACTGGCAAACACTTATGCATAAGTATATGATCATGCAACTACTTTAGCCAATACAACATTCATCCAGATCTCATTGAAACTTTATAGATGCCTTCCATCTCTACGAGGACAACATTGAGATTGTGCACTAATCCAATATGCCAGCAAAGAGGTTTCATTCTAGATAAGTAGCAATGGAGAGTTGTATAGCACCATGAGCTACTTACCCATCGCATGTATATTAGTAGTATACTGTCATTAATGCAAACATCCTATCATGCATGGTACATCAACTGAATATAAACAAATGCATAACAAAACAATATCATGAAATGACAATTGAATACTTATCTTTATTTGTTTCATGGGTAGACTGCTTCTTGAGCCTTCAGCTTCATCGTCTTCTTCATTCATGGTAGCATCGTTTCTTATCCAAATGATAAGGAGGATAAGAAGTTCTTCAAGAGTTGAGTTCTTCATATTCCTCATTGCTTGAGGGATCTTCTTTGGATGGCGAGATCTTGATCTTCAATTGCTCCCATCTTCTCTTCTCTTCTTATGATTCAAGCTTCTTCTTCTTCCCAAAGTCTGCTGAAAGTAATCACTTCCTTCTGGCACACTTCCTCGCATGAATGAATCCCATGATCCTGGGAGGCCATTCAAGGTGTCCATCACCACTTCTGCATTCTTCACTTCTGCTTCAAGTTGTTCTTTGATTTGAGAGACTCTTATGACTGCATGGTCTCTGCATTATGGATCTTCACATTCTTCAATTGGTTTCTTAGGGTCATGTTCTGATTTTTGTTCTTCCCTTCAAATAGCTTGAAATTCTGGAAGACCTTCAACAGCTTTACTTGCGATAGGTAGTGCTCTGTAATGTGCATGTGCAAGCCTTCTATGCCAAAGCTCATTTGGCTCTACTATGTCATGGATCAAGGCTTGTTCTGGATGGCCCTTCAATTTGTACAAGCCTCCTTCTTGTTCTCCAATCACTACCGCATCATCGATAGTCTTTCCTTTTGGCCACATGATGACTTGACCATCTATGAATGCAACCCGCATTCCTTTTGCATCAATGCTGAAATGGAGAGAAGGTTCTTCTTGAGTCCTGGAACAAACAATACTTCTTTCATTGTTAGATACTTACCAAAGTATAGCTTGTATGAAGATTCCCCACTACCTTTTATTGGATATCGGTAGTCATTTCCTAGTTTCACCTTGTGAGATGATTCATGTTCTGACAGTCTTACAAAGGATTCCTTGAATCCCGTCATATGTTTGGAAGCCCCACTGTCTATAAGCCAATCATCACTTCCAAGAGTAATGTTAACTGATATCATATTCATGCTCGCTTGAAGAATCTTCACTTTCATATCTGGATCTCTTTCTGGATGGTTCATCATCCTCTACAGCATGAGCATGATGTCTTCTTTGGCCTCGTCTCCCTCTGAAACTGGAACCTCTATACTCATGTAGGTGTCCAATCCATTTTCTTCAGAGAGATCAAATAAATCTATGCTTGGAAGTTATCAACTTCACCAAGATTATCATCAAGCTATTGTGATAGATCATATTGAAATGAGAACCTCAAATGGAAATAGCAAAGGATTAGATCTTACCGATTTGAGGTGTCCGTCCTTGTCCCGGAGTTTGCTGATCTAGGGTTTGTCATAGAAACCTTAATTTTAAAAGATTGGAATATTTCATATCTTATTGGACAAACAGATAGATCTCTTCAAATGGAGCTATCCAATGTACTCCTTTTCTGAAAACAGTGGAGGGAAGCTCCCGGAACAGGAAGCCCTAATTTTCCAATTTCTTATGTAGAAATTCCTGTTACTGTTTCTATGATATCTCTGAACTTACTACTCCTCTATGTCTGAAATTTCTCACTAAGGTAAAATAGCATGTCCCTGATCCAACACCATAGGTTTCAGCAGAATTGGTTTCACCATTTGGGATTTATGATCCTTTTCGCAAGGTGACCTGTTACAGGACGGTTCAGAACAGTGAAGTTGTACGACATGCCACGTGTCACTGGTTCATCTTCTGAGTCTAATATTCGGACCACTGAAATTAAATTCTGTGCCCTTTCTAGAACATCTTTAGGAATTCAATTTGTACCTCTGTATCCCAAGATATTGTAATTCTCCCCAGGTGTCCTGTTTATGGATGATTTCTGGAAGAGGCTGGAACCCTAACTTTGAGAGATCATATCTCCTAGACTATAGCGAATTGGAGGCTAAATTTTGGACACAATGTTATTCAAGAATTTATGTTCATCCCTTGCAATTTTTAGCTTCTGATACATCTCCAACCTCGAAATATAGCGATTGTACCAAACCTTATCAGTTTTAGTATTTAGGGTTTTTCCAAGCTGAGGGTCAAACTAGGGTTTGACTTTCCCAGAGTTTCACCCAACCAAATTTCTTGATCCAGGTCTCTAAAATTCGGTTTTGATGGGGAGAACAATTCTATGCAGGTCTCATGCAAAAATTCCTCTTTTTTAGAAATCCCTAATTTTCGCATCGAAGACTGAAAATGCTCGGAATCAAATTTCGCTTCGACAGAAAGATGTGCCCTAAGGAGGAGAGTTGTTCCGCCTTAATTTTGCTCAAAATCTATGGAGGAAGATACACAAACTAGGAATCCCTAGTTCCTATAGCTGCACAATGTCTTCTCCTCAGGTTAGCTCTGATACCATGTTAGTTTTTCATCACATTAAGCTAGCATTATGATCTTAGGATCTTTTCAGTGAGAGAATAACAAGCACAACAATAAAACATAAGCACATCACAAGAGACAATAGACACAAAGAGTTTTCCTCGGGGAAACCATAAAGGAGAAAACCCCGCAACTTCCTTAGAGATAAAATCAGCACCAAAACAGTAAGAGATCTCCCAAAAACAGCAGTAGTCTTCTTCTTCTGTCTAGCCCCAGTATTTCCTTCTTCACTAGTGCGCCACACTTGAGAGAGTGAATGATGCGTGTCACAAGTGATAAATAGAGAGACTCTCACTCTCTATTTATATTCTTCTGTTCACTTGAAGTGCACTTAATCACGTAGGTTCAACTAACAATTACTTACTCGAGCCTACACCTTAATTAGTGTATAATAACTCAAGTGCCCCGAAATTGTGGGGACTTACACAATGACTTGACAAGACTTGTTTACATTATTAATCCTCCCGATTAGAACATTGGGGCATGACAACATGACTCAAATACATAATAGAAAACATCCCGGAATAAACATCGGGTTACAATACATAGAAGAATACATTCCGAAGTTACATATAGATCAACATTAAGTGCTTACAAAGGTCTACTTTTAGTTAAAACACTTAATAAATTTATTCATACAACAACCCTTTCCAAACATGAATTTTGAAGGGTGAAATTAACAACAGGATAAACCTTAAGGGTCGCTAGGACTAAGCCATACCTTTAGTCTTAGATCTTGATTCCTAACACCCTAAACATTAATAATAAATGACTACAAATATCACCTTGGCAATAATGCGACACAACAATCTCTACTTGCAGGAAATGCCACAATGTGGGGGCTTAACCTGTCAAGCAAATGCTAAACAAATCAAGTTAAGATTACATGCATAAATATATGTGACGATGATTATAAATATGTTGTGACAAATAATTACATGATACAACAAAGATAATAATAAATAGTAAATAAAAAAATGTATGGATTCTATTATGGGTTTGTGACAACCCTTTTTGAATGTTGCATTGCGACATAACCATTGTGAACATAGCAATTTCACCTAAGTGAGTATAAATGACCATCACTATGAGACGTAACTATAAATTAATATTGCAATCCAATAAATTGGCCAACTTGGACAATATCGCCACATGGTTAACAACTATGGTAAGTCATAGTCATCATAAATTTCAAAGCATGGTCAACCATAGTTAAACATGGTCAATCATAGTCAAACATGGTCAACTAATATTACCTAAATTCAATTGTCAAAACACATGCTCTAACACAGACTTATGATTTTCAACCATAATCAAACAGGGTTAATGACATTAAAATGGTCTCACACATAATCAATTATGGCCAATCATTGTTAATGAAAAGCATTGTCATCCAAACTCAACCATATTCAAACTTCATTAACCATGTTTAACAAGAGTCAAACACAACCCATTTTGAAAATTCCATTGTTACATAACCCTTGAATCATGTCACAATGTGGTGTAACCAGTGACGACTGTTATTATTTTTTATAAGTCAATCAATGTGAATGTCGTAATCTGACGTAACATATAACAATAATTGCAATCTGTTAGAATAATCAACCCATAGTTAACTACTTTAGACATTAATTAATCCATTTTTTTCTTATTTGCCTAGTTTCCATATTCCACCTTATGCAAGTTGTCATCTACACATCCATAGTGGTCTAAATTGCTAATTTTGAGTCATGGAGCACTTGGGAAACCTCATGGAATCAAATTTGCTTTATTCTTGACCTCCCTAGCGCATGTCTACTTTTTCTGCTTTATTGTCTGCTTTTATAGTGTTTTAAGGCAATTGGGAAAGCGTGACTAGGTGAGGTTAACTTGTTTTTTGTCCTCCACATCCTCCACTATTTTCTCCTATGAAAATCATGTATGATTTGTCCTTCCATCCACTATTAGCTTTCCTAATTGATTTTTCCAATTCGTGAGCTTCTAGACAGTTTTGGAAACTGCTTTATGCACCTATGGGGGATTTGTTTAGATTTAGTAAGACTACTTTTGACTAGATTCGAATGGCATCTTCATGCATTCAAATACCTCATGTAATTATTTATTGTGGCAGCCTATGACTTCACAGGGTTGGCTATTGTACACTTATTCAATACAGATTAGTGTTCAGCTCCATATTCAGTCTCTTTTGTGAGTAATTTTGCATGTGTAATTGGAAATTGATGTGAGTGTAATTGTTCTAACACTGGGTTCAATTTCCACATGGTATTAGAGCCTTTTTAGATCAATTTCTCTCCTTCCAATTTGTTTTGCAGGTTCGAAATCATTGACTGGGAGCATTCTGCTGACTGTCGGGACAATTTCTGAGCTATGGATCAATATCAGAAGATCATCTTGACTCCATTTAACTTCTTTGAATGGAACACAGATATGGAGATATTTTTGAGAGTGAAAGGCCTCTACAGAGTGACTATAGCAACAGAAGAAGAGCCCAATGCAGCTGCAAAGAAGATAAAATGGCACAACAGGAGGGATGAGGCCTATGGTCTCTTGTGTCTGAGTATATCCAGAGACCTCCTTTTCCATCTTGACGGATTGACATCACCGAATGAAGTATGGGAGAATATTTTTGATATTTTTTTAAAGACAGATGAGATGAGGGGACATCAAATAAAAAATGAACTGATTTCCCTGAGTCCCAAAGGCTTTGAATCACTGCAACTCTACTTTTCCAAGTTCAAAGCACTTGTTTTGCAGCTAAAACAATGTGGGATTGAAAATAAGGATGATGATCTAGTCTTGGCCATACTCTCGAAGCTTGGAATTGACTATTCAGTGTTTGTTTTGACCTTCTATGCCACAAAGTTGACAGCTCGATCCTGGAAGATGCCTAGCCTTGCAGATTTCATGGAATCTCTCACACAAGAACAAGATAAACTGGTGATGATGGGCACCATCAAACCATCCAAAGACCAAGATCTGGTTTTTGGATATTCGAGGTTGGATTCAAAAAGAAAAAAGAAAGCTAAAAATCCACTTGAGCAAAAGAGAGACAAGAACAAGTCTTTGGAGGAGCCTCAAGGTTCCAAGAAGAACTACTAGAAGAAGAAGCAAATAGACATGCTGACCCAGCTCCTTGAGAAGAATGGCATCTCCCTTCCAAATAGCTCAAAGAAGAGGGAAGGAGGATCAAGTTCAGAAGACAGAGAGAGAGTTCATGCATTGGTTGCTGGCACATCAAGCTTACCTAGTTTCATCATTGATTCGGGAGCTTCAAGACATATGGTTTCAACCAAGGAGGTATTCACCTCGCTTGACATGTCGAAAGGTCCACCAATAGTACTGGGAGATGACTCTCTCACTGAAATTTTGGGCAAAGGGAGGATTGATCTTGATCATGGTAAGTTCAGCAATGTGTTGTATGTTCCAGGTCTTGCCTCTAACCTCTTATCAGTGTATCAGATGACCCACACAGGGTCTCCAAAAAAGGTCATATTCTCCCCTGATGAAGTTGAGATCACAGAGATCTCAAGTGGTAAAGTCATTGCAAAGGGAGTTGCAAATCATACTTCGAAGGTATACATGTTCTCACACTTCCTACCCTACTCAAACCCCTTTGCTCTTCTGATTCATGATAATGAGGCAAGCAAGCTTTGGCATGAAATATTTGGCCACCTAAATTACAAGTATCTTTCTAATCTTAGTGAAAAAGAGATAGTCATAGGGTTACCAAAGATAAAATTTTCCAAAGGATTCTGTCAAGGTTGCATCCTAGAAAAACACCCAGAGTATAAATTTGAGAGAGCTAGTCATGAGAGAACCTCTGCACCTCTTGAGTTGATCCACAGTGATGTTGCTGGCCCATTCCCTCATATGTCCATGAGTCAGGACAAATATGCATTGACTTTCATAGATGGATTTTCCAAGTAATGCTGGGTTTACTTCCTGAAACACAAGTCTGAAGTTTTTGGCCTCTTCAAAGTCTTTAAGGCTTTTGTTGAAAACCAGTCTGGGAGGAAACTCAATGTCCTCAGATCTGACAATGGTGGTGAGTATGTCAATTTTGAGTTTATTCAATATTGTGCAGATGTGGGTATTTAGATGCAACATTCCATCCCTTACACACCACAACAGAATGGTGTTGCTGAGAGGAAGAACAGATCACTGAAAGAGATGGCAACATGCATGATGGAGGCTAAGACTTTGCCACCAAAGTTTTGGGCCGAAGCTATAAACTGTGCAGCCTATATCCAAAATAGGGTGCCTCATAAACAGCTTGATGGTATGACTCCTTTCGAAGCATGGAGTGGGCACAAGCCAGATGTGACCCATTTCAGGATTTTTGGCTCAAGGGCTTGGGCTAGAATTCCAACAGAAAAGAGAAAGGCTTTGCAGCCCCAAAGCCAAGAGTGTCTTTTTATTGGGTACTCTAAAGATTCAAAAGGGTACAAGCTGATCAATTTGAGCACAAACAAATCCTTCATTGAAAGGTGTGTTAAGTTTCAAGAAGAACCCCTAGCAGTAGTGGAAGTTGGAGAATCCTCTTCACCACCAGAACCTCTGAATGTAAGTGAAGAGATAGTTGAACATGCTGATTCTGATATGTCTGATAGTGATGAGTTTATTACAGATCCTAACATCCCTACAAGGCCAAAATGGGAATCCAAGACCATTCATGCAGCTGGTGAACTAGCTGGAAATCCTAATGACCCTAGGAGGACTAGATCTCAATTTGAGAGTGCTCTATGCATGAAAGATCCTATGTTTGATAAGAAATGCTATCTGATGGTTGAATCAGATCCTCATACATATGAATATGTGGTAGAAGATCCAATATGGAAAGCATCCATGAAGGAATAGTTTCGCTCACTCCAGAAGAGCAACACTTGAGAGCTGGTTGATCTTCCCCCAGGGAGGAAGCTAGTTCAGTGTAAGTGGGTGTACAAGACCAAATTTTCTACTGATGGTTCACCTATCAATTACAAGGCCATATTGGTAGCCAAGGGATACTCACATGTTCATGGAATAGACTACAATGAGACCTTTGCACCAGTGGCAAAGATGGACTCCATCAAGCTAGCCTTAGCCATTGCAACTTCAAAGCAATGGGAAGTACATCACATGGATGTGAAGTGTGCTTTAATGAATGGAGATATCATTGAAGAGATATACATGCAGCAGCCTCAAGGATTTGCTACTAACCCATATCTTGTGTGCAGGCTAAATAAGTCATTGTATGGGCTTAAGTAAGCCCCCAGGGATTGGTATGCCAAGATTGATAGCTTTCTGCTATCACTGAATTTTGTTCGATGCAAATCAGATCCAAATGTCTATTTGAAGTTGATGAATGGTTCATTAATGATCATTGTTTTATATTTTGATGACCTCCTCGTTATAGGAAGCTCAAAGGATGAAATTGCTTCCTTGAAGGGTGCAATGAACCAAGCCTTCTCCATGACAGATTTGGGGCTATTGAGACAATTCTTGGGGCTCGAGATTGATCAAACCAAAGCTGGAATCAAGGTTCACCAGTCCAAGTATTCCTTGTATTTTCTAAACAAATTCACAATGAAGGATTGCAAGCCAAGCAAGACTCCTTTCCTTTTAGGAGGGAAGCTTGAAGAAGTTGATTCTTCACCTATGGTAAACAATACACTGTATAGGAAATTGATTGGATGTTTGTTGTATCTTACACATACTAGACCTGATATTTCTTATGCAATAAGTGTGGCTTCTAGATACATGGATCAAACTCATGAGATCCATTGGAAAGCAACCAAAAGGATCCTTAACTTTGTTCAGGGAACAAGGACACATTGGATCTTCTATAAAGCTAAATCTGATCTTGATTTGATTGGGTTTACTTACAGTGATTAGGAAGGTGATATCACAGATAGAAAGTCAACATCATGATATGTGTTCATGCTTGCAGAAGGGCCAATCAGTTAGTCAAGCAAGAAACAGAGTGCCATTGCACTCTCATCTATAGAAGTAGAGTACAGAGGAGTTGTAAATGCGGCAACTCAATGTTTATGGTTGCAGGGGTTACTTGGAGAGTGTGGATTCGAATCAGAATACTCAACTACTATATACTGTGATAATCAGAGTACCATTCGAATCTGGAATGATCCAGTTCAGAAGCAGAGAACCAAACACATTGAGATCCATATGCACTACATCAGACAGCTTGTGCATGATGGCACCATTCACCTACTCTTCTGTTCATCTTCAGAACAAGTAGCTGATATCTTCACCAAAGTTTTTTGTGAGAAGACATTCAGTAATATTAAATCACTTTTGGAGATTGCTGATCATGCTGTGAAGCATGAGTGATGACAAGATTTCCAAATTTTGTTTTATAGTCCATGTTTAACGGAGGATTTTCCCACTGGGTTTTTGCCTCTTTCAATGGTTAAATGGACATGCAGTATGTAAAGGGTGATTAAGCCTTGTTGCTAGGCCCTATAATTTTCTGATATATTACTCATAAGTCAGGATTAAGGGGGGGTGTTATAATAATCAACCGATAGTTAGCTACCTTAGACATTAATTAATCCATTTTTGTCTTATTTGCTTAGTTTCCATATTCCACCTTAAGCAAGTTGTCATCTACACATCCATAGTGGTCCAACTTGCTAATTTTGAGTCATGGAGCACTTGGGAAACCTCCTGGAATCAAATTTGCTTTATTCCTGACCTCCCTAGTGCATGTCTTCTTTTTCTACTTTATTGCCTGATTTTTCAGTGTTTTAAGGCAAATGGGAAAGCTTGACTAGGTGAGGTTAACTTGTTTTTTGTCCTCCACATCCTCCACTCTTTTCTCCTATGAAAATCATGTATGAGTTGTCCTTCCATCCACTATTAGCTTTCCTAATTGATTTTTCCAATTCGTGAGCTCCTAGACAGATTTGGAAACTGCTTTATGCACCTATGGGGGATTTGCTTAGATTTAGTAAGCCTGCTTTTGACTAGATTCAAATGGCATATTCATTTATTCGAATCCCTCATGTAATTATTTATTGTGGAAGCCTATGACTTCACAAGGTTGGCTATTGTACACTTATTCAATACAGATTAGTGTTCAGCTCCATATTCAGTCTCTTTTGTGAGTAATTTTGCATGTGTAATTGGCAATTGATGTGAGTGTAATTGTTCTAACACTGGGTTCAATTTCCACACAATCCAACATGACTCTTAGGGAATTCCCCATTATGACATAACCATCCTAGATCCAGATACTAGGCTCTATCAAGTGCCGAGAGGGATCAAATCTCGCGAGGTGCAAACCTCTTTGAGTTCAATACTTGAGAAGAGGCTTGCACCTCGACAGATTTAAATTAAAGAATTTAATCTAAATCTATATTTCAATATATAATGGGGTTTACATATATTGGAATATAAATGAGGTTTCTCTCTTATGACAATTTACATCATCGTATTAATATAAATATTAATTTAAATTTAAAATAAAATATAAATTAAAATTAAAATTGTATTTATATTTTAATATATATATATATATATATATGTGTGTGTGTGTGTGTGTGTGTGTGTGTGTGTGTACATATACATATACATATACATATACATATACA
>LPNX010704480.1:124046-220883 GCA_001517045.1 Pseudotsuga menziesii
ACATACATATACATATACACATATACATATATACATATACATATACATATACATATACATATACATATATATATATATACAGAGTTAACGCACACACAGGAACTACTTACGGAAATTAGATCCCATGCTAAGCACACAATTTGGGAAAATTGCTAAATCACACGTTATCGCAAACATTGGGGAAATGAAAATGCATAATTTCTAGATATGTAGCAAGTATAATACCTTCACAAATCCATGCCAGTTTTGGCAAAGGAAAAGTATATATTTCATATCTCTCACAATATTACTATAACACCTCAATGCAAACATTAATATAATGCCATAGCACATATTTATACAAACTATGTCGACCTGTATCTACCAACGCAGAAAAAAGGAAAGCGATTACAGAGTTGAGATAAAATCGCAGGTGCAAATATCATCAATGGATCAACGCAGAAAATGGCGATCTCATACAAAGCTCGGCTTTGATACATTCCACAGATTAAAAGTTTGGATCACAACTCAATAATGGTTATTATATACATAATTTTAGATTGCAGGCATCATGCATTACCACATAGCCAATCTGACCTAGATTTCCAAACTATATATATAAAAATACAGACAATAATACTGTCAAATCGTAATGCAGGACATGTCAAATCGTAATTAATTGGACAACGCATTGTGTGGTTAGCATGGGATGTAATTTTTGTAAGTAGTTCCTTTGCGTGTGTTAAATTTGCATTAGTTTCCAAGCCAACATTCATATTTATACAAATCTCACATTGTATATTTCCAGCTTTGTATTTCCCAGCCTCCCTTTGCTGGAGCATTTAGATCTGAATTAAAATTAAAATTTTAGATAGATTCCACACTCGCTGCTCAATTTCCTTTCTCTTTTCTTTGCCAGAAATATGTGTTTTATAAATTTGGATCTTGGTTTTTATATATTTATTTTTTTATTTTAATTTTTCTATTATTTATAACCGACACAACGTTACATAATGTTACATAATGTTATGTAATGTTACAAGATATCCCCATAATGTTACATAACGCTACAAGATCTTCCCATACTGGGATGTAGAGAGCCTCTCAGCGCAATATTTTTGGAATGTACATAGCACAGAAATAAATAATAAACAAGGGTATTATCACAATGTAATATAGTCATATATTTGACCTCTTGTTGTTGCAATGTAACATAATAGTAAAATCTTACTCTTTGTGTCACATTCAATAAAATTTTCCAACCATACTCATATGTTAAAGTAATCATGTTAAACTCAACCTTTTATTCTCAACCATGGTCATCCCTCTTAATGTCATAATGTGACATGTCCCTTTTTTAATGTTGGAATGTGACATGGGCATTGTGGAATGTAGCAATTTCACCTAAGTAAATAGAAATGAATTTTGCAATGTGATGTAACCATACATTAATATTGTCACCGAGCAAAATGTCTAACATGGGCAACACCTGTGCTTAACCATAGTTGTCATACATTTAAAACCATACTCTACCATATTCAAACATGGTCAACCGTAGTCAAACACGACCAACATGGTTAACCACGGTTAGCTAAAGTCAACTTTAGAAAACCCATGCTTTAACGAAGTTCCTACATAATTATCAACCATAATCAAACATGTTTAACGACATTATAACATTCTCACGTATAATCTGACATGTCCAATCATGGTTAATGAAAACCATAGCCAACCAAAGTCAACCATAATCAAACTTGATCGACCATGTTTATCAAGAGTCCGGCACAACCCCTTTCGAACTTCCCATTGTCACATAACCCTTGAATCATATCGCAATGTGGCGTACCTAATGATGAATGTCACTGTTTGATATAAGTCAACCAATGTGAATGTTGCAATCTGATGCACCATATGATGGTCATTGCAATCCAATATGACCCTTGGGAAAGTTCCTAATCTGACATAATCATTCACGAGTGTACATAGTAATCTCACATAAACGAAACAAGTTTATTGTTCCAATATGACATGTCGTCATATGTTTGACGTGTGGTTGTTTCAATATAACATAATAGTAAAGGATTTCCCTTGTGTCATTTTATATAAAATTTTCCAACTATAGTCATCCATTAAATTCATCATGTTAAATTCAACGTTTTAATGTCAACCATGGTCATCCCTATTAATGTCACAAAATGAAATAACCCTTTTTTAATGTTTCGATGCGGGATAACCATGTTATAGAATGTAGTGATTTGACATAAAGTCACTAGAAACGAACTATTTCAATGTGATGTAACCATAATTAATATTGCAATTGACTGAAATGACAAGCATGGATAACAACTTTGGTTAACCATAGTCATCATACATTTCTAACCATAGTCTACCATAGCCAAAGATGGTTAACCATAGTCAACCTTGGTTACCTAAAGTCAATCACAGAAATCAATGTTCTAACCAAGGTATATGATTGTCAACCATAATCAAGCATGGTTAATGAGATTAAAACATTGCCACACATAATAAAAAATGGACAACCGTTATGAATGAAAGTAATCCATAGCCAACCAAAGTGAACCATAGTAGGAATTAAATGACCATGGTGAAACATGTTTAACTAGTGTCCAACACAACCACTATTCAACATTGCATTGTGGATCATGTCATAATTTCATGCACCCAATTATAATGGATGTCACTATTTCATATAATTCAACCAATGCAAACATCACAAGATGACATAATATATGACAACCATTACAATTGTTATTGTGTGTAAGATTATGGATTTGCACTTTGTATAAATTTCGAAGTGATCAACTCATTTTAGATGGACCCTCCACCCATCATTAGGATCATTCGAAGCAATGGCACAATAGAAAAGAAGAGGGTTGTAGAATATATATAGAAAATTAAAAACTAGTTGTTAATTATAAAAATTATAGATAAAAATGTTTGGGGATACAATTGAGAAAAATAAGGTTGAAAAATTGAATAATATTATAAAATAATTAAATTCTTTTATTAAAAAGAAGACTTTATTTATTTATTATTTAAACTTAGGTGGGGAAAAGCCAAAGGTTAAAAAGATTAAAAGAAATGAAAGTGATGGAAATTTAAATATAGTAGTTGAAAATATTCAAATGATTAAAAAAGTGGAGTTAATTCAATAATTAATAAGTAATTGTTTTAGTTTAAAATATAGTTAGAACTAAAAGAAAAAATAAAATAAAAATATATACGATAATTAAATATAAAGGGAAAATTGAAAGTGGAGTAAAAAGAGGGAATTAAGGGTTTGACCTAATGAAATAAATCTTAAAATCCTACAAAGGGGGTGTAATTGATAAAAGATAGAAAGGTAAGCATTCATAATATATAAATTACTTAATTAAAATAAGAATAAATAAAATAAAATAAAAATAATAAAAACTTAGGGTGAAAAAGTAAGTAAGAAAGAGTAGTGAGTAAATGAGTAAGGTATCAAACGTGAGTAAGTTGATGGATCAGAGGTCTCCAAGGCTGATTTAGTTCATGGTCATCTTCTCGATTAAAGTTGTTATGATGTTTTTCAATTTCAGTGGCTTCTCTAATGAGTCTTGATGAATAATGAAAAGTGGAGGCAAGGATTTTAGTTTGATAGAAACAAATGTGATGTTTAGAATTGAAAGAGTGTTCGGCAATTGCATATTTGTTAACTCGATTATGATTGGTATCAATGATCTGTTCTTTGAGATGGGATTGCAACTTAATCATTTAGGACTATAGCAATTTGACATAATCTGAACCAGGTTATTGTGGCAATGTGACATAGCCATATATGTTCACCATGTCATTGTTGCAATGTAAAACAATATTAAAGTCTTCATCCTTGTGTCACACTAAATGAAATGTTAATACATTAATGACTTTAATTATATGATTAATAAAACTTATCATTAATAACATCAATAAAAATAATTGTACATTGATAATTGAATATCATTACTACTAATTAATTACTTAATAACTAGCACAATATGTTGTCCTTTGCATCGATTATAATGTATAATTAATTCATTAGTTTTTTTTGTAAATAAAGATGATTGTATTACTATGAAATTAGAGATTACAAAATCGACCAACACACAGGCCTCGACATATCAGATCCCAACCCCCAGCCATAAACAACTTTACAGTCATTAACCCCCACAAAAACCTTGTTTTCCCCAAAAAAGGGAGATCCTAGAAAAACAGAGCTCGATTCCAGCACTAAAACCACATCTAGAAATCATACAAACTTTGACCCTATCTTCGACCATTGACATTGAGCGAATACTATTTGAGCAAAAAAAATAACATAGACAGAGCCTCAAAATTAAGGAAGAGGGTCATAACGTGGAAAACCAGAGTTCTGCACCAGGTCCACTGCACACTAAGGGAATGAACCTACTGTGCTTTCCACTCCCTGGCCTCTGGCCTTTCGAATGGGTCGTCCTTCAGTCTGTTGCTCCATCCCTTGATGATAAAGGGGATTTCCCAACCAGGAAGTGATTTGATAAACCTTTCAGTGCATCATTCGACAGTCTTCATTGTGGTCTTTGCAGGCCCTTGTGGGCTCCTCATCCCCTTCCTTTTTGGCTACCACCTCTTCCTTTCTAGGCTCAAGTTTAAGTGAGACATGCGTTACCAGGTTCATATTACCTAGTATAGAATAATAATACAATCATAGGCCAATGCCCGACCAACAGTATAGCCAGGGTCAACGACCCAGTCCTTGACTTCCTCACAGACTTCCTCAATTGGCATGGCTTTCACTTGTTCCCATAGGTCCTTTTCCACCCTTTCCATAGGTTTGTGGGAGATCAACAGAATGCAGTATTTAAAGAAATCAGTGGCCGCTTGGGCCTAGAGTTGGGTCGAGTAGCAGTTCCCTTTCCCCTCTTGGTTGCTCCCTTCCATTTGTTGTGGCTCAAATTTGAGGTTCTTCCCATGTTCGTCTTTCCATGACTTCCATGCAGAGGGGCCATCTTTCACTTTGCCTCCCACTTCCTCACTAATTTTCTCTGCAAATACCAATAGGGCTCACTACTCCTAATCACTATCAGGCCGACAGACTCATTCCATAGGTAGCGGATAAAATGCCACACCGCCTCATCGATATGAATAAGGAGGAGAGACGTGGTTTTCTTAATGGTTTTGTATGAGCCCACGATCTCCCATATCTGACGATCACCCCCATACCCAACACAAACTTAGTCATCATTCCCATCATTAATCCCAAATCCCTATTATGTAGAAAATCTTTCCTTCTTCTCCTTTCAATCCAGGATCCGTACCCTAGTTTAAGAGCGAGGTGACTACTTCGAATTAAGATGGACATCATTTGCATGATCATGCATGTGAGTGGACCGGATCCATGAAGGGATCCCTCCACCTCCTGTCTTTGCCATGATGACCAGTCAATATCACCCGCCATCTGTCTGATTGTACTGACATCTTGTGTGGCCAACTGTCTGCAGTGTGGAACCGACTACTCCACACCGAAATCCTCCAGTTGTCCCGACTTGCATACCCCAATCCCCTTCGCACCGATTTTTTCCAGCATGTCCTCTACCCAATTTGCATACCATTTTATGTGGTGGAAGGAGACTGTAGGGTGTGACATCACCAAGCTGCATAGGATTTCCATCCTGCTGGCTAAGTGCCAACTGGACGAGACCTTCTCAGTTTTCTTCACGTTGGCGAGCTGCTTTTCCATCTAGAATAGGATTTTCAAGTCCCCTTTGACTATTTCTGGTAGCCATACTTCCCTGAGAATGATTCTGAGACCTTGGAGCATGCCTTCAAGTTCTGTAGATTTGTTAGTGTCAATCCCCATGGATCCATAAAAAAATTGAAGAATATCCACATTCAAGTTTCTGCAAACTCCACCATATTCAGCCGTTCCTGGATTACCCTTCACCACGCCATCAAAGTTGAGTTTCAAAACTAGGCGAGGAGATGACTCCCAGGAATTAGGACTAGAAACTCTACAACTTTTAACTTTTTGTCATAGACCATCGACAGTTCCTTTGTCCATCCCCCAACCATCTACAATGATATTTTATGGTCTTAAAACTCTTTGTCTTCCTCACTCTGTTGCATGCTACGAATGGTTTCCAAGATGTTTGTAGCAAGAGTCCCCCAAACCTCTTCATGCGTTTGTTGCTTGCCCCTGAATATTCAAACATTTCTCTCCTTCCACACCTCTCACATGACAATTCCCAGGAATGCTTGCCACATGACCCACAAGATTTGATTTTTCAAGGCTTTGGGGTTCCAGTCCCTTAAAGTTTGTCTTGGATAACCTCGACATCGATCACTCCTTCTAAATTCCTAATCACCCCTATCCCATTGCGTTACGATAAAGGGGAATGAATAGAGCATATGTCTCATGCTCTCCTCATGTGCTAAGCAAATGAAGCATCATGAGGGACCATGGATTCCCCTGCGACACAGGTTTTTCCCTGTTAATATTCTTCATCAGAAAACCATCCAACAAAAGGTAGTAATATTTGGCCAGGGGTTGGTCTCCCAGACTTTCTTCCATATTTATTCATCCCCTTCCTAGCCCTTGATTGAGATATCATAGGATTATTTCAAGTTAAATGATCCTTTTTGTCTGTATCCCTATCGCAGAGCATCCTCCTCATCTTTGTGTAGAATGCACCTTTCATGGAGTTTCTCCTTGAACGAGATAAGGTTGTCCTCTGAAATCCAGTCATCATCCCTATCATGAATCAGCCATCTTCGATGATCCTGCTGAGTTCCTTTCTCCCAGTAATTACACACTTTGATCTTTCCCTCCTCGATCCCTTTAGCTCGTATGTGCTTCCAGCAAGGGTTGATCCCTATTTTAGGGAGTTGGTTCCATAAGTCGTCCCAAAATTTGGCATCATCCCCTGCCTTGAATTCCAACAAGCTATGATCCTATACTACCTTGTGTCCCGTCAGATCCTTCGTCCAAATGTGTGATCTTGGTGGTTCCTCATTAAATCGAATCAAGTGGGTCTTGGGGCAGTCCCTGGCGTATTTTACGTGTCAAAGCTTAGCCCATGGTTCCTGTGAATAGTTGTACCACCTCTACTAGATTGTTCCCCCTTGAATTTCTCCCATAAATTCAGGGTCGTGCAGACCCAACCCCCCTCTGTCCTTAGGAGAGAAAATTTTGTCCCAACTGGCCAGAGATAATTTGGCTTTAGCTTCTCGGACTCCCCATAGAAAATTTTGTTGAATACTCGTTATCTCTTTTATGATAGTCTTTGGAGCAGACAAAACAAAAAAATGATAGATCAACATAGCTTGGAGGACCTATTTTACCAACACCACACTAGAAGGAAGATTAAGGGCCTGAGAGCCTACCCCTGAGCCTATCCAATAGATCCTGCCATGACACACCATTGATGGCTCCCAGTCCCAATGGAACTCCAATATACTTGTAGGGGAATGATCCCCTTGTAAAAACTAGAATTTGAACCATATTCCTTTGGATAATGGGTGAAGTGTTTAAGAAGAATACCTAAGATTTCTCGGTATTGGCTGCCAGCCCAGATGATTTTGAAAAGAAAGTTAAACTCTTTTTGAAAGCCCGAGCTTCTTGGACTGAAGGATGCCCCATAAGCATCATGTCATCCATGAATTGTTGGTGAGTTTGTTTCTCCATAACTTCATGAAGGGAAATACCCATGATTTCTCCTCCTCCAGCCTAGGTTTGGATGAGTTTACTCAAGGCCTCCGCCATTAGGATAAATAGAAAAGGTGATAGTAGGCCCCCCTTTCGAATCCCACGAGATGGCTTAAAGATCTTGGTCGGGGATCCATTCAGTAAGATGGAGAAGAAGGGCGTAGTAACCAAATCCATCACCCATTCCACCCAGTTCACACTGAAGCCATACACTCTTAGCATCTTCTCGATATATTACCAGTTGAGCTTATCATAGGCCTTGGCAATGTCAAGCTTAATGAGAATTCTACGAATTTTTGTCTATTTTAGAGAGTAAATTTTCTCATGGACAACAATGATACCATCTAGAATATGTCTGCCCTCGACAAAGCCATACTACTCAAGACTGATCAAAACTGGGAGGAGGGGCTTTTATCGATTCTTTATCACCTTGGAGATAATTTTCTAGATCACGTTGCATAGGGATATTGGTCTGAACTTTCTTGTAGAATCCACACCTTCCCATTTCGGAATCAAGGAAAGAAAGGTTGCATTGAATGCTTTGAGCACCCCTCACTTGCATCTAGATTCTTCCACAATTTCCAAAACCTCATCCTTGATCATATCCCAGAAAAACTGGAAGAAGTTAGCTGTGAAGCCATCCGAACCGGGCGATTTCCCTTGGGCCATCTAGCTTACCGCTTCATCTACCTCCTTCATGGAGATAGGTTTATTAAGAATATCATTGCACTCCCTTGTTACCATTCTAGGGATGAGTGCGGTGATCTAGGAAATGTCTTGTTCCATGGCATTACCATCCTAAGTCATTATCCCTTCAAAGTAGTTGATAATCTCTTCCTCGATATCTCCCCTAGTATCCACCTGGGACCCATCTTCTCTTTTGATGCCATGCCATGCAAGCATCATCCTTAGTGTGGTCATCAACCTTAATGCATGAATCACTTATACCCTTTAAAACACTTAGCTATTTTTTCTGTCTTTAGTATGCAAAATAACATGTTTCTTCTATTTTGGAAGGTTGATATTTTCCTTATATGGTAACCATAAGAAAAACCAAGAGCATGGATAGATATCCATTTCAACAATGAACAGGATCATATCATCTAATGAATTTTATCATCAAAGGAGCACCCCCTTTCGATCATTTCCAAGTGGTCTCTCAAACATTTTTTCTAACACTTGAGCAATTCTCTTCAAACCCTAGGTCACCAAAGTGATTTTATTTTTCCCTCAAATTTGGTAAGTGATATTCCCAATGGGTATAGTTCAACAAATTGAATCCAAAAATACCACTTTCATCTTCTGGAGCTTCTTTCTCTCTCCTTGGTGGGCATTTTTCTGGAGCAGTGCAAATATGGCTAAGAGGGATTTTTGGCAGACTGATATCTTCTTCTTGAAAGACTTTTTGGTCACACTAATTATATGGTTGGATGCACCATACAAAAATATATAGATATACACTCTCATAATATTTTTATCATCATCCCATGAGTTGTGGCGGTCAATTCCCTAAGGCCAGTTAGGCATATTTTACGAATAATTCCATACTTGGACAATTTTTTATCTTCTCCTAGGCTTGGTCTAATTTCCCTAAACCATAGTTTTGGCAAGTCCATAAATTCTTCCTCAGGGTGTCTTTAGACAAACTGAGATCATGGTTGAGTAGAAAAAACAGTAGCCTACAATATCACCATGTGGTGAGGGAATTATCTTCAACAAACCATTTGTGGGGGGCATCCTCTTAAGGCTACTTGGACCAATATTCCCATACTTGGCCAATTTCCTGATTTTCACTAATTTGTCATATTTCTCCAGAACGATGCCATAATGCAAAAATGATTTCGACTTCATGTCACATTGTCATCTGTCCCATGCCATGCCATGTGAGAATCATCCTTAGCGTGGGAATCAACCTTAATGCGAGCATCACTTAGCCATTTGTTTTTGTCTTTAGTATGCAAAATAATATTTTTATTCTATTTTTCGAGGTTGATATTTTCCTTATTTGGTCACTATAAGAAAAACCAAGAGAATGTCTACATATCCATTTCAACAATGAACAGGACCATATCATCTTATGATTTTTATCATTAATCGAACACCCCCTTGCGAGCATTTCCAAGTGGTATCTCAAACTCTTTTTCTAACACTTAACTGGCTCTCTGCAAACCCTAGGTCACCAAGGTGATTTCGTTTTCCCTTCAAACTTGGAAAGTGAGATTCCCAATGGGTAGAGGCCAACAAGGTGAATCCATCAAGATCACTTTCATTTTCTGGAGCTTCTTTCTCTCTCCTTGGTGGGAATTTTTTTGGAGCAATGCAAATATGGCTGAGAGGCACTTTTGGCAGATTGATATCTTCTTATTGAAATACTTTTTGGTCAGGATAATTATATGGTTGGATGCACCATAGAAGACTCTAGAGATCCACAGTCTCATAATATTTTTATCGTCCTCCTGTGAGCTGTGGCGGGCATTTCCCTAAGGCCATTTAGGCATATTTCACCAATAATTCCATACTTGGACAATTTTTTATCTTCTCCTAGGCTTGGTCTAATTTCCCTAAACCACAGTTTTGGCGGGTCCATAAATTCTTCTTCAGGGTCATGTCTTTGGACAAACTGAGACCATGGTTTAGTAGAAAAAACAACAACCTACAATATCCCCATGTGGTGCGGGCATTTTCTTCAACAAACCATTTGTGGCGGGCATCCTCTTAAGGCTACTTGGACCAATATTCCCATACTTGGCCAATTTCCTGATTTTCACTAATTTGTCGTATTTCTCCATAGTGATGCCATAATGCAACAATGATTTTGACTTCATGCCACATCATCATATATGCCATGTGGGTATCATCCTTAGTGCGAAAATCAACCTTAATGAGGGCATCATTAGCTCCTTTACAACACTTAGCCATTTTTTCTGTCTTTAGTATGCAAAATAAGATTTTTATTCTATTTTTCCAGGTTGATATTTTCCTTATTTGGTCACCATAAGAAAAAAGAAGAGAATGGCTAGATATACATTTCAACAATGAACAGGACCATATCATTTGATGATTTTTATCATCAATGGAACACCCACTTGTAAGAATTTCCAAGTGGTCTCTCAATCTCTTTTTCTAACACTTAACGAGTTCTCTTCAAACCCTAGGTCACCAAGGTGATTTCGTTTTTCCTTCAAACTTGGAAAGGGAGATTCCAAATGGGTAGAGGCCAACAAGGTGAATCCATCAAGACCACTTTCATCTTCTGGAGCTTCTTTCTCTCTCCTTGACAAGCATTTTTCTGGAACAGTGCAAATATGAGTGAGGCACTTTTGAAAGGTTGATATCTTCTTACTAAAATACGTTTTGGCCAGGCTAATTATATGGTTGGATGCACCAAACAAGACTCTAGATATCCACATTCTCATAATATTTTTATCATCATCCTATGAGATTTGCTAGGAATTTCCCTAAGGCAAGTTAGGAAGATTTTACCAATAATTCCATACTTGGACAATTTTTTATCTTCTCCTAGGCTTGGTCTAATTTCCCTAAACAACAATTTTTAAAGGTCCTTAAATTCTTCTTCAGGTTCATGTCTTTGGGTAAACTAAGACAATGGTTGATTAGAAAAAGCAGCATCCTACAATATCCCCATGTGGTGCGGGCATTTTCTTCAACAAACCATTTATGGTGGGCATCCTCTTAAGGCTACTTGGACCAATATTCCCATACTTAGCCAATCTCCTCATTTTCACTAATTTTCTGTATTTCTCCTAAACAATGTCATAATGAAACAATGATTTCGACTTCATGCCAAATCATCATGTATTCCATGCCATGCCATGCAGGCATCATCCTTAGTGCGAGCATCAACCTTAATGCGGGCATTAGTTATCCCCTTTACAACACAACCATTTTTTGTTTCTTTAGTATGCAAAATAAGATTTTTATTCTATTTTTCTAGGTTGATATTTTCCTTATCTAGTCACCATAAGAAAAACCAAGAGCATGGATAGATATCAATTTCAACAATGAACAAGACCATCTCATCAGATGATTTTTATCATCAATGGAACACCCCCTTGTGAGCATTTCCAAGTAGTCTCTCAAACTCTTTGTCTAACACTTAACCAGTTCTCTTCAAACCTTAGGTCACCAAGGTGATTTCGTTTTTCCTTCAAACTTGGCAAGTGAGATTCCCAATGGGTAGAGGCCAGCAAGGTGAATCTGTGGTGAATCCATGAAGACAACTTTCATCTTCTAGAGCTTCTTTCTCTCTCCTCGGTGGGAATTTTTTTGAAGTAGTGCAAATATGGTTGAGAGGAACTTTTGACAGACTGATATCTTCTTATTGAAATAATTTTTGGTCAAGCTAATTATATGGTTGGATGCACCATGCAAGACTCTAGAGATCCACAGTTTCATAATGTTTTATCGTCATCCTATGAGTTGTGGCGGGCATTTCCCTAAGGCCGGTTAGGCATATTTTACCAATAATTCCATACATGGAAATTTTTTTATCTTCTCCTAGACTTAGTCTAATTTTCCTAAACTACAGTTTTTGCAGTTTTTGCATGTTTTTGCAGGTCTAATTTCCCTAAATCACAGTTTTTGCATGTTGGGCATGCATTTGAGTAAAGCAATCCAAAATTGACTTGCTTCAGTAAAATGCATGCACATTCATGATTTCATTGTTCCATACCTCAACTTGTCATACACGTGTTGAACTAATTAAGTGTAAAATACGTCATATAACCTTATAAACCTGTTAATGGAAGTTTTTTATTTTGTGTACCTATCATATTCTGAACTTTCAACTCAGTTTCAAATATGTCACTGAACAAACCATCAAATTCTATGATTCGATGAACCCAAATCGAGTCAGATTCTGACGGAATCGAGAATGATTGCATCACCCAGACATGAACTCAGCATTTCCTCGTGATTAACGTTTTTTCCCACCTTTCAATTATTCGAAGGGCCAACATAGTACGCATATCCCGATTTGGCATGACCCCATGGATTCCTTACTAGTAGCTGCAGTCAATTACGAATCATGTTGCTTCTTATGTAATATTGATAAATAAGGGCCACTGTTATCAGTAGCCTATGTATTGACTCCATTCTCTATGTTTGTTAATTTTTGTCCAGTATGGCCGTAGATGTGCACAAATTTGAGTTCATTGATAGTATGAGTGAAATTGGTAGAATTGGAAAGAATTGGAGATAGTCTCATCCAGGTTCGATGGCTTTCATTGGGATTTCCATTCCATCTTATTGTTTTTATGTTCATTTGACATTCATTTCCCATCATTCAGTGAAGTCTTTCCTGCATTGAGTTAGCACCCTGTTCCTCTTCAACAACCCAACCATTCCCTCTCGGTGGCATAGAAGGATTGATTTCTTCAATTCCACCTTTTAATTTATCCACACCAGATGGGTATTGCATGTTGTTTTCCACTAAGCCATGTTTGTCTGTTGAATTTCTCTCTTCCTTACCATTTTCTTATTTCATTGGTATTTCCCTTTTATCCCTAGATATCTCTCATGCACTGTGCATCTTTGTTATAATTCTTCTCTACTTGCATCTCCCATCCAGATAACTAGAATGCAACTTCCTCTTCTACTCCCTTTCTACCCCCGGTGTTGAAACATGTCCACATCAGGCCTGTTTCCCCCCCTATGTTGCACTGTCATGTTTTCCTTGTTCCACAGTAGTTGGTATCTTGGTTTGAAGCCATGAAAGTACAACAGAGGACGGGCTGGCTCGTGGGTGAATCGACATTTCAGTTTAACCCAAATGGAATCCACTTGTAACATGGTCAATCTGACCCTTGAGGTATATAAATAGAATTTAATAGGTAGTAGGGACAATAATTATTCAAAGAGTTGTTTGATGTTACTGATTCAACTGTAAAATATCCCTCTGCTCTGTAATGAAAGGATAATATAATAAAAAATGCTCTTGGGCTCCTTTTAACACTTTCTTGAGTATCGATCTGGTTATATTTTTTAATTATCTATGTTTTTTTCCTCTGAATGTTCTATATCTGTTATGTTCTCATTTATTAATTTTTGTAAGGAACGATGATGATTTATATTATAATAAAAAAGATACAGACAATACAAACTTGCAGAGCCATGATATTGGTTTCCAAACTATGATGCCCGTCAACAAGAAACCAACATTTACAGTTGTTCTATTCTCATTTCAAATGTTGGATGCATTCTTATTTCACAATAGAAGTTTAATTTATGTCTAAAATTAAAACGATACTAGTCTAATTAGGTTTTTGTATGCAAACTTCCAAATTTCATACCTACAGTCTACTTCGATTGGAATTGGTGTGCACTTTTAGTTCTAGCCATGAAAAATTGGAAAATACTACCAATTGTTGTTTTGGATGACTTAGATTTTACTATAGATTATACATTTTATAGAAATGAGTACAAGAGTTTGTAGAAAAGGTTGGTATGTCTATGTTATAGTGCAATTTATTCAATATAACATGAAATGACGATCTGTCAATTCATTTGTAGAATATATTACGAAGAATATATTTCATCATTTGTAGTTTCATACACACTTCTCAATATGGGTTGCACATTAAACTCTCTTAGATATAGGAAAAATGCACATATACATTACGCATTACACTTACATTACACATTATAAACACATTAACTATATCAAAATATATGCATTGCCGAGAAATAGTGACAATTTATATTACAACAATATTAGTATGTACATAGACATCAAATGTACACCATATTATTTTAGAACTCTAGGCTGCTTGGGAGGCTTTTTCAATTCCTCCTTCTTAGAATAAGAAAATTTTCTATAGCTTCTCTTTCCTTTTCCAAAACTCTCCAATTCTACAGAAGCTTCATGAGCCATATGTTTTAATTTGTTTCTTCCTCTTTCACTTTGTTTGCAAGATTTATCACTTTTCTATGCAATCTATCTTTTTCTTCTAGGAATTTCTTCAACATCTCTACATTATTATTTTTATTCTTTGAGTGCTCATCTTCCTTTCTTTTAAGATCATCCTTTTTCCACTTCATCTTAGATTGAACTGCACTTAATTTTCTCTTGACCTGTTGTACCTCATTCTCGAGCTCGTGTGTCCTCAAATCGCTATCAGATGGAGTATAAAAAGTTTCTTCTACCACAGGTTTATCCTGTAAAGCTTTAATTTGGGATTTCAAATCTTGTATCTCACTATCGTATCCCAAATGTAGTGCTTTTCCATTCTCCAATAGTTTTTGGTGAAGGTCTCTAATTTTGGCCTTCTTCTCCTCTATCTTCTTCTTCATTGTTAGATCTAATGAGTCAAATGTAAACTCTACAACCTTTATGGTTGAAGCAGCTTCATTCAAGGTCTTCTCTCATTGTTGCAAGGACTTCTGAAACTGGAGTAAGCTCTCCATAGTTACATCACCTAGTTTTGTACTACCAAAAAGTTTTGGTGTGATGGCATTTTTACCCTCGACTTTGTATTATTTTGTTTTGCTGACCTTTTTACCCTTGAATGTTGATTTTTCTGGTGTGTAGACCTGTTTACCCTTGATTGTTGATTCTTCTGGTGTGCAGACTTGTTTACCCTTGATTGTTGATTCATCTGGTGTGAAAACCTACTTACCCTTGATTGTTGATTCATCTGGTGTGAAGCCTTGTTTACCCCTTATTATTGATTCTTCTACTATGCATACTTGTTTACCCTTGAATGTTGATTTTTTTCCTCTTCCAACACTTTTAGCCTTGAAAGTTTCTGAAATCCTTTCAATTCTCTTTTTTGTAGAAAATCATTTTTTTTATAATTGTTTTATTCAATTTTTCCAATCTTGTTTCATATTCTACAATCTCATTTTTCTATTTAATGATCATTTCTCTCAATGCCTTTTCAAACTCAACCTTCAAACCAGCAATAAATGTTTCTTTCTGCTTCAATTCTTACTGAAGTTCTGCTTCCTAACCAAATGTAGTCTTCAGTGGTGGCATGTTCAAAACTCCAGGCCTGTTTTTTAGTTCATTTTCAAGTATCCCTATATTTTCCTCATCTTTTTTCTTCTGAGCCTGATACATGTCTTTTAGTCTGTCAAGTTCAAAAATCAATTCTGCTAGAACTACCGTAAATTTAGAACATTGATCCTTAATAAGTTGATTCTTCTGGAAAATTATTTTTTCAGTTTCCACAATTATTTTCTCTAAACCTGTAACAACATGTACCAAATCAAGAATTTGGACATCCTTAGTTCTGCACAATTTGTCGCTAGATATGAAGGAATTGTCCCACAAGGTAGATTGTTCTTTGAGATGTACCATTTTATCAAATAAATAAAAAATAAATCTACCATCAAATCCATATTTGGCATGAATTAGGTCTTCATCACTCGTCGGTGAATGGTCCATATCATTGTTCACAAATTCCTCCTATTGATCTGCATTTTCATTTCCATGCATTCCAACCAAAGTTGTGAAAACAACATCTTCTTCAAGGGAAAGTAAGGCATGTCATTTCCCAAAGGTTCCATGTTGTCCTCTAAAGGTTGTCCATGTATTGTTAATGTAGTGGCAGTGGAAACTGCTTCTGCATTGCTCTTTAAAGACGGTTGAGGTAATTCCTCATTTTTTCTTGTTCTTTAGGATTCCTAATGTATGTTCTAATATAATTTGACTCTACAACACTAGCTCGACATAAATCAATAATTTTTTGTAGCGTGCCCATGTAACTGAACTTGACCCTCTTCATTTTACTATCTTGCAATGCAGAGTGCAATTTCCTAGCAAATAGATGAGGGACATCTATGGCCATGTATTCAACCCAGTGTATGGCCAACTTCATGCATTCACCCAAAATATCATTCCACTTGTGGTGATTTAAAATGGTCCTAAGGATAATCTAAATCATGGATTTGCATATTCCTTGAGGAACATATTCCATTTCTAGACCATTTCTGGGAACAACAACCCATTTCCCACAAATTTGACAAGACATCTGAATCTTTTCTTCCTTGGGGGTTTTCCATGATTTTGACATTTCCCCCTATCTTCATGGAATTTTGGTTGCTCTAGCAACCAAATTGGGGTCTAGATGAATGCTTTTCCCGAAAATATGCAATTCCATAGCTCCATGATCATAATTATAGATGGAATCATCTATCTCATCTTTTTGATAATTAAAATGCCAAAAATAAACCTATCCACTCCTTCTCTTAAAAGGATATTTAACATACCCGTTGGCCATATGCTTGTATCACTCCATTCAACAGCATTCTATTGGAATTTTTTCACCGTGAACCATTCAACCTGGGAACCCCACGCTTTTCCTGATGTCATGGTAGAGAAGGCCCCAGTTTTTGTTGACATGGTACAAGACGCCCCTGTTTCATCTGCTTCATAGTACACGATGACCCAAATTAAATTCCACCGGTCATGGTTGGTTTGGTGTGCACGCTGAGGAATTCACTCTGACGAATGCAAGCTTATGAATGCATGCTTAGGAAAGCAAGCCGAGGAATGCAAGCTTAGGAATGCAAGTCGAGGAATGCATTCTTAGAAATGCAAGACGAGGAATGCAAGCTTAGTAACTGCACTTAATAAAATACATAAACTTATCCTGGCCTTAATTGAGTTGAGAAATCATCTTACTATTATTGGTATTTATTGCATATTAATTTGTTTCTTGCTGCAAGCTTATTCCTTTAAATATTTAATTTTGGTCTTCTTGTTATTCTTTCTACAATGCGAAAAATAAATTATATTAATGTTAAAGATATCCAAAATAAAAACCAAGAGCATGGCTAGATATCCATTTCAACAATGAACAAGACCATATCATGTGATGAATTTTTTCATCAAAGGAACACCCCCTTGTGGGAATTTCCAAGTGGTCTCTCAAACTCTTTGTATAACACTTAACGAGTTCTCTTCAAACCCTAGGTCACCAAGGTGATTTCATTTTTCCTTCAAACTTGGAAAGTAATATGCACATTGGGTAGAGGCCAACAAGCTGAATCCATCAAAACCACTTTCATCTTCTGGAGCTTCTTTCTCTCTCCTTGGCGGGCATTTTTCTGGAGCAGTGAAAATATGGCTGAGAGGCACTTTTGGCAGATTGATATCTTTTTCCTAAAAGAATTTTTGGTCAGGGTAATGATATGGTTGGATGCACCATACACCACTCTAGAGATTCACAGTCTTAGAATATTTTTATCGCCATCCTATGACCTATGGCAGGAATTTCCCTAAGGCGAGGTAGGAAGATTTTACAAATAATTCCATACTTGGTTAATTTTTTATCTTCCCCTATGCTTGGTATAGTTTTCCTAAACCATAGTTGTGGAAGGTCCATAAATTCTACTTCAGGTTCTATTTGGACAAACTGATACCATGGTTAAGTAGACAATACAACAGGCTACAATATCCCCATGTGCTGTGGGCATTTTCTTCAACAATTCATTTGTGGCGGGAATTTTCTTCAACAAAGCATTTGTGTTGTGGGCATTTTCTTCAACAAAGGATCAATACCATAGTCATCTTCTAGAGATTCTTTGTCTCTCCTTAGCGGGCATTTTTCTGCAGTAGTGCAAATATGGTTGAGAGGCACTTTTGGAAGATTGATATATTCTTCCTGAAATACTTTTTGGTCAGACTAATGATATGGTTGGATGCACCATACAACACTCTAGAGAATAACAGTCTCAAAATATTTTTATCGTCATCCTATGACCTATGGTGGGCATTTCACTAACACCAGTTAGGGAGATTTTACCAATAATTCCATACTTGGTCAAATTTTTATCTTCTCCTATGCTTGGTCTAATTTCCCTATACAACAGTTGTGGCAGGCCCATAAATTCTACTTTAGGGTCTATTTGGACAAAATGAGACCATGGTTGAGTAGACAAAACAACAACCTACAATATCCCCATGTGCTACAGGCGTTTTCTTCAACAAAGCATTTGTGTTGCGGGCATTTTCTTCAACAAAGCATCAAGACCACTTTCCTATTCTGGAGCTTCTTTCTCTCCCCTTGGCGGGCATTTTTCTATAGCAGTGCAAATATGGTTGAGAGGCACTTTTGGAAGATTGATATATTCTTGCTGAAAGACTTTTTGGTCAAGCTAATGATATGGTTGGATGCACCACACAACACTCTAGAGATCCACACTCTCAGAATGTTTTTATCATCATCCAATGCATCGTGGCATGCATTTCCCTAAGGCCAGTTAGGAAGATTTTACCAATAATTCCATACTTTGTCAAATTTTTATCTTCTCCTATGCTTGGTCTAATTTTGCTAAACCACAGTTGTGGCAGGCCCATAAATTCTACTTCAGGGCCTATTTGGACAAAATGAGACCATGGTTGAGTAGAAAAAATAGTAGCCTACAATATCCCCATGTGATGCAGGCATTTTCTTCAATAAAGCATTTGTGTTGTCGACATTTTCTTCATCAAATCATCAAGACCACTTTCATCTTCTGGAGCTTCTTTCTCTCTCCTTGGCGGGCATTTCTCTATAGCAATTCAAATATGGTTGAAAGGCACTTTTGGGAGATTGAAACATTCTTCCCGAAATACTTTTTTTTTTCAGGCTAATGATATGGTTGGATGCACCATACAACACTCTAGAGATTCACACTTTCAGAATGTTTTTATCATCATCCAATGAGCCGTGGCATGCATTTCCCTAAGGCTAGTTAGGCAGATTTTACCAATAATTTCATACTTAGACAATTTTTTATCTTCTCCTATGCTTGGTGTAATTTCCCTTATCCACAATTATGGTAGGCCCATAAATTCTACTTCAGGGTCTCTTATGACAAACTGAGGAATCTATCAAGACCACTTTCATATTGTCTCGTATGACAAAATTCTCTACCTGCTTTTCTCTTTGAGCAGGAATGTGTCATTGAATTGTAACTTTTTTTGTAACACTACCACTTACAAAAAAACATGGTGACTTCAATGTGCAAATTGAGTAGTTTGTATTTAAACTTAGTTTTGATTTTCAAATTCAAAATGATCTGTAGATTGGTTTTTTCGTACAACATAAAAGGTCTTGGCCTCAATTGAGTTAAGAAATCATCTTACTATTATTGTTAGTCATTGCATATGAATTTGTTTATGGATGCAAGATTATTCCTTTAAATATTTAATTATGGTAATTTTCTTATTCTTGCTACAATGTGGAAAATAATTTATATTAATGTGTTCTGTTTTTGTAAATGTATGTTTTTGGAAATAGAAGGCAATAGAAGGATAACATAATTTACAATTTTTTTTTAATGAAAATATGATATACAAAATGCTCATTCCACATATTCACAACACAACATCTCATTTCACATGCAACGAAGATTATATAATACTAATATATTACAAAATAAAAAATTGTGCTCATGGCATATAATTGCAACTTGTGCCCAAATTTTTATTTTAGTGGATTAATCGTGAACTACACAAAATTTATAAACTATGTCGTGATTCAAGTATAAATATTCAATAAATCAACTATTCTCAGTAGATACAACATCACTCAAATCACTAGTCGCGCAGTATAAGCACTAATTACATAGTTCAATGTCATCCTTATGCCAAGGAATGAATCTCATCAAAGCATCTGTTAGACTACATAATGCGCTACTGGGATGTGGTAGAGGTATATTTTAAAATAGAGGATCTAAAATTTCCATCGAATTCACAATTTAATAGCCTTTTACATAGGGACACAGTGTACCATTGCATTTGGGTGAGTCTTATGTATTGTCGCCCTTGCAACTTTAACCCTTGAGTTTAATGCAATGAGAAAGCACTTCTTTCCTACCATCCCCAATTGGGAAGTTGGTGTCAACTCATTATTATCTTGACCCTGCAAATAAATGAGACAAAGTAAGATGCATGGAAATACGAATTTAAACATTGATGATCCTAGATTAAATAATTACAATCTTACCTGAATTGTGTTTGCATTTTTTTAATTTGCACTTTCGATGGAACCATTGGTGTTTTATGTACCAAATGTTCGTCATATTTTGATGCACAACTCTGCACCCAACAGACAATGATTTCTAATATATTGTTAAAATAAAATAAAATTGATCTAAATTACGAAATTTTCCAATACTTACTAGGGATTATGGAGTATGCATTGAAGTTAATTTCTTTTGTATTAGTCCATTTCGAGGGGCTGTTATGTTCCTTGTATTACTCTTTCAATGCAACAAAATGTAATATATATATATATATATATATATATTCAAAATATGAAAAGAAATATTTTTTCAAATAATAAATAAACAACTAACCTCCACCACATGCCTGATTTCATCCTGAGCATGTTGTACAATAGGACACTATTTATATGAGCATTCACATATTAGCCTTCACATCATTACTCTGAAAATATGTATATTAAGACAAGAGTAAAGAATTTGACACTAACACTTTCTTTGTTGACTACATGTTCTCTCTCCATATCTTCTACTACTTTTAGTAGTTCACTTACTGTTGTTTTCAAATATGAGATTTCCTCTCTTTCTTATTTCACTGTTACTTGGCTTACAGCTAATGCCTCCTTGTATGGAATTTTTCCAAACAAGTTAGTTGGAATAACTCATAATCCAAACATCGTCCTCTTGCATCAACTTGTAGTACCTTGGGAGGGGCATCATCCCTAGCTACAAAGTCTTGAGATGCAACTTCTACTTGTGCTTGTTCAATTTTTTTCTAACATTGACGTACAATTGAATCAAATCATGGAAAAAAACATTTCCAACATGTAAAACGAAATTTTAATTAATATATAAGTTAAAAGGTTGAAAAGTTGAGAACACACTATTGTTTCTCCTACAACTGGTGTGATTGGAGTGCCATCCTTATTTTGATGGCAATTCTTCCATAAGTCATCCTAGTAATGCTTGTAGTTGTATCATCAAAGACTATAAAGAAAAATACTAATAAGATGGATGGTAAGGAATGGTCGCCTAGCTCGACGAGTAGGGTTTGCCACAGATCAATCAAAGCGTGCGCGCCAGTCCAACTCCTTTCCACCTTTAAAAACATCTTTATCAACACAGTTTATTATCCTACAGCTAATGGTAAGGAATGGTCGCCTAGCTCGACGAGTAGGGTTTGCCACAGATCAATCAAAGCGTGCGCTCCAGTCCAACTCCTTTCCACCTTTAAAAACATGTTTATCAACACAGTTTATTATCCTACAGCTAATGGTGGGATGATTCTGTCATACTTTCGAATCCTATGAATCTGTAAAAACATTCGTATCACAAAAATATCAACATTTTTTGACATTCTACAGCGGAATTTAGGGATTACCATTGTCGCAGCCTGCAAGTGCAGACGAATCTTCAGCCTCGAAGTAAACGACTAGATATGGAGGAACTGGGGGAAGAGGGGGTACGTCTACAATGCCTTCTAATATCTGCAATACTTTACTCATCGACCGTCTCTCGTCTTCGTCGTCCTTGATGCACCATCTTGCCACTATGGCAGCCCTCTATACTTGTTCCGCGTCTGCATCGTTCAACAATTTCTTGTTGAGAACCTCCATCGGGTTTCCGCTGTTGATCTGAGCTGCAGCCCACGCAGGAAAGAACAGCTCGCTGGATTCCGAAACCTTTGTCTATGTTTCTTCCTCCTACAATTATTTCCAGCAATGTCATGCCCAAGCTGTAGACGTCGGCCTTCACAGTTATGGGCAGGCCAGAGAGCCACTCGGGGGCCAAGTACCCTCTGGTTCTTCTCATGGTCGTCAGGACCTTACTATACTCCTCTTCCCAAGAGCTTCGCCAGTCCCAAATCGGCTACCTTGGGGCAAAGGGCGCGTATTCCGTTGCAGACAAGCCCAGGCGTTTCCTACACGAGATAAAGAACAACACAAAGCCCAAAATAATTACCAGCCCGCCTACCACACCGCCCACCACGCCTACCAGAATCGCCTTCTTGTTGGAATTAGATATATGAGCCACATCAGTGGCATCGAACCGCAGGCACAGAGGGATGCCGTTGGAGTTATCATAGAGATTTAGCAATTCACCGAACCATATTACACATGTCTGCAAACTGCCATTAACGATGGCATATGCGGTGCACGAGCAATCGCTGAGACAGGCTTGTTGGCACTGTACTTTTCCTTTGTATTGAACCCGTTGAGGCGGCATAGAGGTGCCACTCAATCCTACAAACCCGTCAGTGGTGATCTGGTTTCTGGCGTGGCTGCATTGTAACGTGTCTTCCGAACACAACCGCTTGACCACTGCTGAGATTCCCATTCTCTGGTATCTTTGGGAACAAAACCAGACAAGCAATTGCAGGATTGAACATTGTTATTGTTGCACAATCCATAAGGCCCGCATGCAACATAAACATCGTATTGAACTAAAGGCTGTTGCCAGACCATGCTCCATACCTTATTTTCCAGCATCATGTGCCCTCGAAGTTGTCCCGACTTTTCCATAACTAAAGGCGACAAAGGTGTTAACCCAGGCCCTCCGGAAATATTTGCATACTTGTACGATCCATTACCGAAATAGGTAATATCATACGAGTTGGTCAAATTCGTGTCAACGACATTGCTGAAATATTCTCCGTTCCAAAGACCGCTCTCCCAGTATGTGGTGTGATTCTTCCACATCATCACGAACTGGTCCACTCCGTTTGGATCTATATGAACGCTGAAGGGCCCGGGACTCGGATTCCAAACGCTCCTCCATGATGAGAGCCTTTGACGGTTGCTGATCTTCATCCCACCTGGCAGCCATGTATTTTCGGGATGGTCGAAGCTCTGCCAAATGACTTCAGAGGTATTCTCAGCACTCAACACGACCAGGTTACCAGAGTCCATTATCACCGCGGAATAATTATTTTTTCGATTTCCGTTGGATGACCAGACGGTGGAACTTCCATAAAACAGGAGGAGACTCCCGTCCTCTGTGAGATTAAGAACGCCGGAAGCGTTGTGCAGCGGCTGCTCCACGTTGGACACCCAAATGATTGTCTGCTGTGAAGCATCATTGCCATACCAAATACCGAGATACCAGTCTTTAACGTTGTTGTTGTTGAGATTGAAAAACCCGAATTGGAAGATACCACCTGTAGAAATCCGGGTCTGATTACCAGTGAGGCCTGACACTAGGATGTCTTGGGAAGCTGCGTCTGCCCCATCCCTCTGCTTTATGATCTGAAGCAACAGCAAAAGGAGGAGATAAAAGAAAGAGAGAATATGTGGGAGCTGCTCTCGCATGCTATTTTGACTCCCCATTCTAAAATCAATGGGCTGCCGTGCTAATGCAAACCAATGCTATTAAAAACCCAATGGAACCTATTTATAAACGTGGTGCGGTCTTTGAATGTTATCTGCTCAGCTTGAACGAATGGCCTGAGCTTTAAAAATATGTAGGTTCGGTCAATCCAACGGACCAACAGCTAATTCAACCATTAACGAAGTCAACCAATGACTTTGCTATTGATCCGTTGGATAGACGGAATGTACATGTTAAAGATAGTTACACAAAATATCTTGCATTGAGTAAAAAAAATGAAATCTAGGAAATTGATTCATGTTTCTAAATATATAAACTTTATGTATTTAAAAATTTCATAGTTATGTCAAGTTTGTTCTTTTCTAGCTATAACATTTTTTTTGGAAAATGATAAGTTATATGTATTTGTGGGTGCAGCATTAGAGTGTCGAAATGAGGATTTTAGGATACAAAAATTGGTAGACATGTATAGGACACACATTACTAGTGCAACACTATTTTTTTCAAAATTTTTATTTTTTTTATTTTTTATTTTTTAAATTATTTAACTAATCAAACCTTGAAAAGGGTACATCAAGTGTGGGTGCATCTTTTGAACGTATTAATGCAATGTTTCTAAAATGGTTTTTTCATAGCATGTAGAGGTCCATGTCTAGTAGTGCGCCATACAATTTTTTTTAAATGTTTGAGAAATGAAAAGGTTATGGAAGAAACACTAACCATGTGTTTTTTAAGTTAAGGAGTCATGATATAAGAAAAATAAGAAAAAAATAGAAAAAAGTTAATATTTTATTTTTAAAAATACATATTTAGAATTTGCAAAAATTGTTCATAAAAAAATGTTGTTTCTAGCTTACTATAATACGTGGTGAAAGAGAGGCATATTAAGAAAATGGAGGAAATGGCTAATTAACTATGCTTTACCATACTCCATAGCACAGGTTTTGTAAATCCAAAGAAAATCCCGAATAAGACACATAGGACTACAGATGACATGAAGATGCATGACAACTACGTTTTTAGGCCATAAGGGACGTTCGGGCATTACTTTTAAATTCAAATATATGTTCCCCTCTTCGGTTTCATCCAAAATTATAGATCATTTTTATTCTACAAAGCACTAGAGCATTTTTTAATAACATAACATGCTATAGTTTTGTAACGACATAATGTGCTAGAATTTTGTAACAACATAACATGTGATATATATTAAGAAAATAAAATGCAACATAAGCAATGGATGGAGGTAAGGGTCATGAGAGAGAGGGAATACAAGAGCGTGGGAGGAGAGACATAAATTGAGGGAGGGAGAGGGAGGAATGATGAGGACGGGAATTAAAGGAACTAAGGAAAATATGGGGATATATCGATGGAAAGAGATATGAAGGGAGGGACATAAGGTGTAGGTGGGAGACATGTGGGGGGGTGTGGGAAACATAGAGAGAGAGAGAGAGAAGAGGGCCCCTAGGCTTGAGCTATAAATAAAAAAGAAGAGAGTGACAAAGTTAGAGAGAGAGAGAATTTAAGATAAGGAGAGAAGAAGCAAGGATGTTGGAGCTAGAGTGAAGGGACATTAAGAGAGGTAGTGGGGGACGAATTAGGATAAAGTGGGAAAGATATAGGGAAGCAGGGATATAAGGTGAGAGAGGGGGGGCAGAGAGAGGGAGAGAGAGTATTGGGGAGGGATGGAGGGAGAAATATTGGGAGAGAGAGAGAGAGAGAGGGAGGATGAGGGCCATTAAAAGAGAGGGAGTTAGGAATCATTAAGGTGAGATAGTGGGGGTAAGTGTCAATTTTTCTCCATGGTTGCAACATCGGGTAACATTCTGCATACATTATTCCAGATAGGTCACAAGAAGTGACCAATGGTTGGTAGAGGATAGACTCAAGGTAGCCTTGATTAGTCACTAGAAGTGAATAATGGTAAATAATGCTCAAAGATGTTATCCTGAGAAAGGGTTCTTCGACAAGGAGCTAGAGGTCACATTACATTCTCCAAGGAATACTCCAAAATGGAGTGATATATTCTTAGTAGAGTGAGTTGACTTGTATAATAGATCAGGTATCTCATTCCCTTATGTAATAGACAAAGTATAATCTAATGTTCAATTTTACATAGGCTCTAAATTAGTGTCTGAAACTTCTTAGAGTGGGGTCAAATCAACATTAGAGATCTATGGAAGAATTTGATTTGCTTGTGAGGAGATGAACATCATTGACGATAACTTTTCTATGATAAATAAATAACCAAGAATTCAATACAAGCCATTGTAGAAGTCCCATATAGCATTGAAAATTTCCCAAATAAAGTTGAAGGAAAGAAAAAGAAATATTTCCTAGTAAAAGATGTAAATTGGCCATAGGGGACAAAAGTACAAGTTGGCCTCAAAAGTGAAAAGTCAAGTCAACTAGATAATATAAATGAAGTTTTCACAAAATTCATTTGACTCATTCAAAACACATCATTTTCTCTCCACTTATACGCACCTCCAAGGAAGTCCTGGCAAAGGAAAGAAGCATAATTTTTGGGGTTTTCTTCTTCTCTTATTCTCTTGGAAGATTAGCTACCCTTTCTATGGATTCTTGTGAAGAATGGAAAACTTCTCCTATCCTAGGGTTAATTTTTATGTTTGGTATTGTACTTTAATTAGATTTATTTATTTTGAGAAAAGTTGTTGGGTTTTTCCCCATTTGGGCTCCCGAGGTGAAAAATGTTTGTGTCTCTTGTGCGTGGTTATCTTTTGATGGCCCTTGTTTTATTTTCGATGAAAATGAATGTAGATAATTGATAATGATAAAAATAGGATGATAATAATTATAAAATAATTATAATGATTGAAATTTGGATTAAAATTCAACATGGTATCAGAGCAGTACTTAAAGAAGCCATTGTTAGAGACTATTTCTCTCTTAGTCTAGAAACTAGGGATTCCAAGTTTGTACACTTCTCTCGATAATTGGAATTGAAAAGAGCATTGTGGAACTCAAACTATGAGGGAAAACTAACCTATGGAAGCGGATCATAGCTTTGTGAATATTCATTTTTGACATCATTTATATTGAGATTAAGGAACTAGGGCTTTCCATTTTTAACCTTTATATCCACACATTGGATTTGATCTTATATTTTTGGAGCTCTCCCTAGAAGGGTACATCTATCTATGGATTTAGATTTCACTTTTTCACAAAATTCAATTTTGACCTACTTTCTGATAGGGGTTTCTAGATTAGATTTCAAGATTTTGTCAAAATGGTATTGAGTCTCAGAGTAGAATATAGATTGGATAGTACTTCAAACGTCAGATCGTGGAATATCAAGTTACTCTTCATCTTGAATGGAAATGAGATCCAAGAATATGTAAATAAATATGTCTCAAAACCCAAAGATGTTGAGGAGAAATCCAAACACAAGAAAAATGAGGCAAAGGCATTAGAGGAATTTTGGGGTCTAAAATGGGCCTCCTAAGGAAAATAATAAAATAATAGTTAAAATAATAAAATAATATTGATTAATTTTGGAGGAAGAAAGAAAAAAACTACTTTTGTGTTCATATTTTTGACATATCTCCCTGTGTTTTTACTCAAAATTCGATCGGTAGAGCTCGTTGGATGCGGGATTTCATTCCGCAGCCAACGAGCTCTCCCGATCAAAATTTGAGTAAAAACACAATGAGATATGTCAAAAATACGAACAAAAAAAGTAGTTTTTTTTAATGACAAATATGTCAATTCAACCATTATGGTTGACTTATTTTATTGAAATTCTATTGGTTCTTGAATTCCAACTCACAAAAACTTATTTTGGCACGTTTTCTTATAAGGCCCATTTTAGACCCCAAATTTCCTCTAATGGCTAAGAGGATCTTAATATATTATGTAAAACACCACTTGATTCCACATATTGTTCAATTGAATAATATCAAAGGTATGTATGATTCCTTAGAAGTATTATTCAAGAGAAGAAATAGTACTAAGGAATCTATCCTTGAGGAATCAACTCCATTGTATGACGATGACTAACACAGATTCAACTACCACCTACTTTATGAAGGTATCTCAATTGAGATATGAACTTAAATCCATTTGAGACATCATTGATGATGCATAACTTATGATGGTAACTCTTAATGGACTTCCTCCTTCATGGGAGTCAGTTAATCAAATAATTTGTGGAAGAAAAGAGTTACCCAAGTTCGTTCCACTATGGGATGAGTGTGTCTAAGAGGACGCCAAAGTATTATCCAAGAATAATTTGCAGAAACCTCAAAATGAAGAAAATTAGGTCACTTGCATCTCATCAAAGAAAAGGAAGAGGAATAATGAAGTTTGAAAAGAATAAAATATAAGTGAAGGATCTTCCCTAGTGCAAGATCAAAGGAAGAAGGATATTTCAAAACTAAGAGGTTTCAATTGTTGGAAATTCGGCCACTATGTTTATCAATGCTCTCAAAATAAAATAAAGGAAGGAATCATGCATTGGCAACCAATGTTGATGATCGTCCATCAAAGAAGAAAAAAAATATAAACTTGATGATATTGCAGATGAACTTTGGAAGAAAAATTTCTTCAAGTATACTCAAATGTATGCACACCAATGATTGTATAATCTTTGGATGATGACTTGTGCTATGTGATTGCCATTGGTGATCTAATTCATGAAGACCAAGGTTGAAGTTTTCAACAAGTTATAGAATTTCAATTCTTAGACAAAAAACTTAACAAATAAGAATATCAAATACCTCAATAATCTCTAGAAAGAGGCAGGGGTTAAGAGGGAGTCAACAACATAGATAAGTATTTAATGATTTAATTAATTATTTTTATTTACTTAATTTGAATTGTTATTTTGTTGATGAATTCCATTAAATGTTATTTGTTAACTCTTGTGGACATGTTTGTAATTTATTGATAGGTCCATTGTGGAGGTTGTAAAATTAATGATCCATGATTAGGATTCACCCATGTTCCTATGAAAATACATTCATCCTCAGGGCCTAAGTCATATGACTAGAGGTTAATGGCCTAGCTAATGGTAGACAAACTCCCATTATCCTGATTCATATGGTGCGGTAAGATTGGACCATGTTGGAGGCTCCGGTTGTTCATCCTTTTATATTATCAGAAGGATTTAGTAAAGCTAGCATAGCTAGTGGATCTACCTAGAGATGTTGCAGTGATAAAAAAGAATGCAACATGGCTTCATGATACTTTGTAGGATGCAAAGAAAAGCATGCAACTTCCAATGGTGCTTTCAAGGAATAAAAATCCCTCACAAGTTCTTGATCTATGTGGATTTCATGAGTCACATAATTGATTTCAAAACTTCCAGCAATGATGAAGAACCATGAAAACAACTTTTAAAGCATGCCATAATAGATGAATATCATTCTATCATGAAGAATGATCTGTGAGACCTGAAGGGAAGTCAGTATTGGTGAATTTTAAGTGGATCTATTGTTAGATTTTTAACATTTAAGCTATATGATCTTAGGATCTTATCTAAGAGAATAATAAGCACAACAATCAATTACAAGAGACAATGGAAACAAATATTTTCCTCAGGGAAACCATAAAGGAGAAAACCCTGAAACTTCCTCAGAGATAGAATCAACACCAAAAGTAAAACCCAAAGACAGTAAGATGATCTCCTGATAGCAGTAGTATCTCTCTCTCTTGTCCCAGCTTCCTCTCTCTCTTAGTTATGCGCTACAACTGAGTGTGAGTGAATGTGTGTAAAATAGAGAGGCTCCCTCTCTACTTATACTAATTCCTGACTTGGCAATAACTCACTAGGGCTGAATTCTCTAGGAGAGTCTAATAAACCTAGGGCCCCACAACTGTGGGGACTTTAACCCTTGATAAATAAGGAGGGTTATACTCTATAACTTTACATGACTTGTTTACATTATTGAATCTCTCGATTGGAACATTGAGGCATGACATGACTCAATTACATTATAGATACTTCTCAGAATAAAAATCAGGGGTACAATACAAGTGAATACATTCTGAAGTTACAAATATTTCAACACTCCCTCTTAACTAGGAAGGTGTTCTTTCGACACAATTTATTAGCACAAGTCTTCTTCTCTGTATAATATTTGATCATCATCAAGTCATCTTCATCTTCAAGTAATTTTCATTGTCAAGTCATCTTTATCGTTAAGTCATCTTCATCAAGTCTAGATTGTCATTGGATCTAGATCATCACTGGATCATCATCAAGTCTAGATCATCACTTGATCTAGAGGATCACTGAATTGCCATCAAGTCTGGATCATCATTGTTGGATCATCCTTGACCTAGAGCATAACTTGATCATCATCAAGTCTGGATAATCACTTGACCTGGATCATCACTACTGGATCATCATCAGCTCTGCATCATCACTTGATCTGGAGCATCACTGGATCATCATCAAGTCTAGATCATCACTTGATCTGGATCATCATTGTTAGATTATCACTAGGTCATCATCACTGGTACTATATCAATTCTAATCGTCACAGGAAGCTCTACAGAACCAGCCCTTTTTCATGCTAATTGTAGGCCTAGCCTTCATGTAGGTCTTCATCGTCTTCAACACTTATATCTAACCATGGAATGAACCATGTCAGAAAGGCCCGCCCAACACTTACATCTAATCATGGGAGGAACACATCCAATAACCATGTCAGAAAGGCATGCCCAACACTCACATCTAAGCATGGGAGGAACACATCCAGAAACCACGTCAGAAATCCCCAGCACTCACATCTGACCTCATCTTGTTAGAAAGGCTCTGCACTTACATCAAACCTCATCCTGTCAAAAAGGAACGACAATTACATCCGATCTCATTTTGTCAAAAAGGCTCTTTACTTACATCTGAACTCATCTTGTCGAAAAGGTGTTGCACTTACATCCAACCTCATCTTGTCAGAAAGGCTCTTTACTTACATTCGACCTCATCTTGTTAGAAAGGTGCTTCACTTACATCCGATCATGTGGGAACACATCCCACAATCACATCAAAATGGCTCTGCACTGATCATGTGGGAACACATCCAACAATCACATCAGAATATCTCTGCACTTATATCTGATCATGTGGGAACACATCCCTCAATAACATCAGAATGGCTCTGCACTGATCATGTGGGAACACACCCCACAATCACATCAGAATATCTCTGCACTAATCATGTGGTAACACAACCCACAATCACATCACAACATCTCTGCACTTACATCTGACCATGTGAAGCTCAGCCTACCACCATGTCAGATGTAACACCCTAGTTTTGACCCCGTTTGCATTACATATACATGATACATATATTGTAAATAATCATGGTGTGGAGCTAAAGGCAAAGGCCCCACCATCAATTTGGTTACGCTATGTTTCGGATTGGAATTTTCACCGATGGCATATCAAGACATACAACATATATTAAGTTGTTGCATCATGTAACTATGCATTTTAATTAAATAACCCCAACCAACTATGTTCACTGCAACCAAATTAAGAAGGGGTATGATTTCCTAAGGTTAAGGGGGGGATTGATAAACTTGGATTCCATGGGAAAAGCCATGTGTCACCACTCTTTTTTCTCACCTTCACTTGCCTCATCCAACCACCACCTTAATTTTTCTATTGTTAGTTGGGGAATCTATTTGCTGGCATGAAAACCACTACGCTCACGCCTGCACTCTCTCCACGACGCGCCTTTTGGGTTGCGGATGGTCTTCCTACTATCCTGATCGTGAGCTGTTCATTTTCCCCATGTAGAGCAGAGTTAAAAAGGATTACAATCCATTTGTGGAAATTGAACCCAGGTGTTAGAACAATTACACTCACAAAAATTGCCAATTACACATGCAAATTAGACACAAAGGAGACATAATATGGAGCAAAACACTAATCTGTATTGAATAAGTGTATAATAGCCAACCCTGTGAAGTCATAGGCTACCAAAATAAATAATTACATGAGATTTTTGAATGCATAAGGATGCCATTTGAATTTGGTCAAAAGCAGGCTTACTAAATATAAGCAAATCCCCCATAGGTGCATAAAGCAGTTTCCAAATCTGTCTAGGAGCTCACGAATTGGAAAAATCAATAAGGAAAGATAATAGATGACGGAAGGACAACTCATACATGCTTTTCTTAGGAGAAAAGAGTGGAGGATGATGAGGACAAAAAACAAGTTAACTTTACCTAGTCAAACTTTCCCAATTGCCTTAAAACTCAACAAAAGCAGGCAATAAAGCAGAAAAAGCAGACATGTGCTAGGAAGGCCAGGAATAAAGCAGATTTGATTCCAAGTGGTTTCCCAAGTGCTCCATGACTCAATTTTAGCAAGTTTGACCACTTTGGACATGTGGAGGACAACTTGCAAAAGGTGGAATATGGACACTAGGCAAATAAGACAAAAATTGGATTAATTAATGTCTAAGGCAACTAACTATGGGTTGATTATTCTAACACTCCCCCTTAAGCCTGACGTATGAGTAAAATATCAGAAAATTATAGGTCCTAGCAACAAGTCTTAGTCACCCTTTACATGCTGCATGTCCATTTAACCAAGGAAAGAGGCAAAAACCCAGTGGGAAAAATCCTCCCTTAAACATGGACAGTAAAACAAAATTTGAAAATATTGTCATCACTCATGCTTCACAGCATGATCAGCAATCCCTAGTAGTGATTTGAGATTGCTGAATTTCTTCTCACAAAAAACTTTGGTGAAGATATCTGCTACTTGTTCTGAAGATGAATAGAAGAGTAGGTGAATGGTGCCATCATGCACAAGCTGTCTGATGTAGTGCATATGGATCTCAATGTGTTTGGTTCTCTATTTCTAAACTGGATCATTGCATATTCGAATGGTACTCTGATTATTACAATAGATAGTAGTTGAGTATTCTGATTCGAAGCCACACTCACCAAGTAACCCCTGCAACCATAAACATTGAGTTGCTGCATTTACAACTACTCGGTACTCTGCTTCTATAGATGAGAGTGCAATGGCACTCTGTTTCTTGCTTGACCAGCTGATTGGTCCTTCAGCAAGCATGAACACATATCTTGATGTTGAATTTTGATCTGTGTTGTCACTTACCCAATCACTATCAGTAAACCCAATCAAATCAAGATCAAATTTAGCTTTGTAGAAGATCCCATGAGTCCTTGTTCCCTGAACAAAGTTAAGGATCCTTTTGGCTGCGCTCCAATGGATCTCATGAGGCTGATCCATGTATCTTGAAGCCACACTTACTGCATAATAAAGATCAGTCGAGTATGTGTAAGGTACAACAAACACCCAATCAGTTGCCTATACAGTGTATTGTTTACCATAGGTGAAGAATCAGCTTCTTCAAGCTTAACTGCTGAAAGGAAGGGAGTCTTGCTTGGCTTGCAATCCTTCATGTTGAAATTGTTCAATAAATCCAAAGCATACTTGGACTTATGTACATTTATTCCATGTTTGGTTTGAGCAATCTCGAGCCCCAAGAATTGGCTCAATAACCCCAAATCAGACATAGAGAATGCATGGTTCATTGCATCCTTCAAGGAGGCAATTTCATCCTTTGAGCTTCCTGTAATGAGAAGGTCATCAACATACAAGACAATAATAATTAAAGAACCATGAATCAGCTTCAAATAGACATTAGGATCTGACTTGCATCGAACAAAATTCAATGATAGCAGAAAGCTATCAATCTTGGCATACCAAGCCCTAGGGGCTTGCTTAAGCCCATACAATGATTTCTTTAGCCTGAACACAAGAGATGGATTAGTAGAAAATACTTGAGGCTGCTGCATGTAAATATATTTAGTAAGATCTCCATTCAGGAAAGCACACTTCACATCCATGTGATGTACCTCCCACTAGTTCAAAGCTGCAACGGCTAAGGCTAGCCTGATGGAGTCCATCTTTGCCGCTGGTGCAAAGGTCTCATTGCAGTCTATGCCATGTACCTGTGAGTATCCCTTGGCTACCAATATTGCCTTATATTTCAAAGCTGAACCATCAGCAGCAAATTTGGTTTTTTAAACCTACTTACACTGAACTAGCTTCCTCCCTGGGGGAAGATCAACCAACTCCCAAGTGTTGTTCTTCTGGAGTGAGATGAACTCTTCTTTCATGGATGTTTTTCATATTGGATCATGTGCTGCATCTTCATATGTCTATGGGTCTAATTCAACCATCAGATAGCATTTCTCTACAAACAAAGGGTCTTTCATGCACAGAGCACTCTCGAACTGAGATCTAGTCCTCCTAGAATCATTAGGATTTCCAGCTAGTTCTCCAGCTGCATGAATGGTCTTTTCTGCCCATTTTGGTCTTGTAGGAATATTAGGATATGCAATTAAATAATCATTATTAGACATATCAGAATCAGCAAACTCAATTATCTCTTCACTTACATTCAATGGTTCTCGTGGTGAAGAGGATTCTCCAACTTCCACTGCTGCTAAAGGCTCTTCTTGGAACTGAACACTCCTTTCAATGAAGGATTTGTTTGTGCTCAAATTGATCAGATTGTACCCTTTTGAATCTTCAGAGTACCCAAAAAATCAACACTCTTGGCTTTGGGGCTGCAAATCCTTCCTCTTTTCTATTGGGATTCTAGCCCAAGCCCTTGAGCCAAAAATCCTGAAATGGGTCACATCTGGCTTGTGCCCACTCCATACTTCAGAAAGAGTCATACCATCAATTTGTTTATTAGGAACCCTATTATGGATATAGGCTGCACAGTTTATAGCTTCGGCCCAAAACTTTGGTGGCAAAGTCTTAGCCTCCATCATGTAGGTTGCCATCTCTTTCAATGATCTGTTCTTCCTCTCAGCAACACCATTTTGCTGTGGTGTGTAAGGGATATAATGCTGTATCTTAATACCTGCATCTGCATAATATTGAATGAAATCAAACTTGACATACTCACCACCATTTTCAGATCTGAGGACCTTGAGTTTCTTCCCAAACTGGTTTTCAACCAAAGCCTTAAAGACTTTGAAGAGGCCAAAAACTTCAGAATTGTGTTTCAGGAAGTAAACCGACCAGTACCTGGAAAAGTCATCTATGAATGTCAATGCATATTTGTCCTGAATCATTGACATATGAGGAAATGGGCTAGAAACATCACCGTGGATCAACTCAAGAGGTGCAGAGGTTCTCTCATGACTAGCTTTCTCAAATTTATGCTTTGGTTGTTTTCCTAAGATGCAACCTTGACAGACTCCTTTGGAAAACTTGATCTTTGGTAACCCTATGACCATTTCGTTTTAACTAAGATCAGAAAGATACTTATAGTTAAGGTGGCCAAATATTTCATGCCAAAGCTTGCTTTCCTCATTAGCATGAATCAGAAGAACAGAGGGGTTTGAGTAGGGTAGGAAGTGCGAGAACATGTATACCTTCGAAGTGTGATTTGCAACTCCTTTTGCAATGACTTTACCACTTGAGATCTCTATGATCTCAACTTCATCAGGGGAGAATATGACCTTCTTTGGAGACCTTGTGTGGGTCATCTGATACACTGATAACAGGTTAGAGGCAAGACCTAGAACATACAATACATTGCTGAACTTACCATGGTCAAGATCAATCCTCCCTTTGCCCAAACTTTCAGTGAGAGAGTCATCTCCTAGTACTATTGGTGGACCTTTCAACATGTCAAGTGAGGTGAATTCCTCCTTGGTTGAAACCACATGTCTTGAAGCTCCATAATCTATGATGAAACTAGGTGAGCTTGATGTGCTAGAAACCAATGTATGAACTCTCTCTCTGTCTTCTGAATTTGATCCTCCTTCCCTCTTCTTTGAGCTATCAGGAAGGGAGATGACATTCTTCTCTAGGAGTTGGGCCAGCATGTCAATTTTCTTGTTCATGCAGGAGCTTTCACGATGATTTCCCTTACTGTAGTATGCGCACTTGCTCATTTCTCCTTTGTTCTTCTTCTTCTGGGGGTTCTTCTTGGAACCTTGGGGCTCCTCTAGAGACTTGTTCTTGTCTCTCTTTTGCTTAGGTGGCTTCTTAGATTTCTTCTTGCCTTTTGAATCCACCCTCGAATCTCCAGCAACCAGAGCTTGGTCTTTGGAAGGTTTGATGGTGCCCATCATCACCAATTTATCTTGTTCTTGTGTGAGAGATTCCATGAAATCTACAAGGCTAGGCATTTTCCAGGCTCGAGCTGTCAACATTGTGGCATGGAAGGTCGAGAAAAAAATTGAATAGTCAGGGCCAAGCTTTGAGAGTATGGCCAAAACTAGTTTCTCCTCCTTGTTTTCGATCCCAAACTGTTTTAGCTGCAAAACAAGGGCTTTGAACTTGGAAAAGTAGAGTTGTAGGGATTCAAAGCTATTGAGACTCAGGGAGATCAATTCATTTTCAATTTGATGTCCCCTCATCTCATCTATCTTACCAAAAATCTCTACAAGCTTCTCCCATACTTAATTTGGTGATGTTAATCCATCAAGATGGAAAAGGAGGTCTCTAGATATGCTCAGACACAGGAGACCATAAGCCTCATCCCTCCTGTTGTGCCATTTAATTTTCTCTACAGCTACATTGGGCTTTGTTTCTGTTGCCATAGTCACTCTATAGAGGCCTTTGGCTCTCAACAGTATCTCCATCTCTGCTTTCCATTCAAAGAAGTTAAATGGAGTCAAGATGATCTTTTGAGATTGATCCATAGCTCAGAAATTGTCCCTTCAGTCAGCAAAATGCTCCCAGTCAATGATGTTAAACCTGTAATAAAAAATTGGAAGGAGAGAAATCTATCTACAAAGGCTCTGATACCATGTGGAAATTGAACCCAGGTGTTAGAGCAATTACACTCACAAAAATTGCCAATTACACATGCAAATTACACACAAAGGAGAATGAATATGGAGCAGAACACTAATCTGTATTGAATAAGTGTACAATAGCCAAACCTGTGAAGTCATAGGCTACCACAATAAATAATTACATGAGAGATTCAAATGCATAAGGATTCCATTTGAATTTGGTCAAAAGCAGGCTTACTAAATCTAAGCAAATCCCCCATAGGTGCATAAAGCAGTTTCCAAATCTGTCTAGGAGCTCACGAATTGGCAAAATCAATTAGGAAAGATAATAGATGATGGAAGGAAAACTCATACATGATTTTCTTAGGAGAAAATAGTGGAGGATGATGAGGACAAAAAAAAGGTTAACTTCACCTAGTCAAACTTTCCCAATTGCCTTAAAACTCAGCAAAAGCAGGCACTAAAGCAGAAAAAGCAGACATGTGCTAGGAAGGCCAAGAATAAAGTAGATTTGATTCCAAGTGGTTTCCCAAGTGCTCCATGACTCAATTTTAGTAAGTTTGACCACTTTGGACATGTGGAGGACAACTTACATAAGGTGGAAAATGGAAACTAGGAAAATAAGACAAAAATTGGATTAATTAATGTCTAAGGTAGCTAACTATGGGTTGATTATTCTAACACCATTTTCGGGGGGTTCGTTCTCCTCTTCCTCACTGACTGTTGGCCTGAGGATCGGTTCTTCCTCTTGTTCACGCAGAAAGTTTGTGGTTTGACTCCACCATTGTCGGACTGTGAAATGTTGCTGTGGTTTTTCACTATAGGATGTTTTCCATGGTTTCCTTGGTGATATGTCTTCCTCATGTTTATGTTGAGGATCGGTTTCCTGCCCGTGTTCCTATTGTAGTTGTCCATATATTTCATTATTGATCATGGACTGTGGTTTTCTTTTGTGGTTTGTTAGCTGTTGTTTCCCATACTTGTTGGCTGAGTTGCCTTTGCGATTTGTGCTGCTGTAGATTGCTGTGGAATCATTTTGGCCACGATAAGGCCAAGAACGATTCAAGGGTTTGTTTTCCCCTGTCAAAGCTTTAATTGCAGGTTTGCTGCATGAACACAGTGGTTGGTCCTCAGACTGCATTGGAGTGGTGATGAGGGCCTGATGTGCTTGACAACCCTGGTGTGTTTAAGAACCACATAGACAAAGCTAGAGGGTTGGTTTTCTTCTCCACAACCCCTGAATAGCACTGGAAGGTAGATCAGGGTCTGAGGGACTGCGTTGCAGAGAAAGGACTAATTTCCTTGTGTTGGGTGTGTGTGTATGTATCATAGAAGCCACACTAGTTCTACTGTAGGTGTCATTAGCTCTTCAATGAGCTCACCATCTTAGCATTTAGCCTTTCCCAGCTCCTGGATGGCATGATAAACCCAAATTTGTTGGCTTGGATGTTCCGATGTTTGCTTGATAAACCCAACTATGTTGGCTTGGCTGAATTGTGTACCCTTGTGGTGTTGTTATCCTTGGCTATGTGTAAGCCTATTAGTTCCTTATTCCTTGGGGAATCATGCCCTACTTGGGGGTGGAAACGTTACTAAGAGATTAAGGAGCACGTAGGCCTATGGCTGGATGGAACGTTGAAGCGACGTAGCTGGTTACAGGACAAGTTCTTATTAAGATAAGTATTTTTTCCTAACTTGTGTCTGCAATCATATTTACCATTGATGAATGATAATGTACATGCGAATGCTAAAATTGTATATGAATGCATGTTGTTTTTCTTCCGCTATGTATATGAATGATTAATGCATCGTAATATGTTTTATGTTTTTAAGTATCTTGCTTCAGCATTATATGTATGTATGTTCATGGGGGCTAGATGCCTGGATGATTTGATGTATGGTAGCGTCCTCTTTGCTGGTCGGAGGGTCAGGGACGTTACAGTGTGGTATCAGAGCAAAGGTTGCAGCATGGGCCTAAATGGACTGTGAAGATGCGACAACAAAGCTTATGTTGCAACATTTGGGCCTCAGAGGGACATGAAATATCAGTTAGCAGAGGCAGGTTGCTTACTACTGAGAAGAAAACCAGGAGGAAATCGGTGACTGACAGGAAAATTCATAAAATTTTCTAAGTGCCAGAATTATTGGCTCATCAGAAAACTTAGTGAGAAGATATTTCGATGCAATGAAAGAGATAGCCTGAAGGTCACCCGACGTGGGACAAACAACCTTGGTTTTGGAAAATTCTCTAAGTGGTTGGCCTTTGACACATCAGAAAACTTAGACAGATGGACCTCTGATGCAAACTTGGCAGTGGAGAAATTAGTTAGACGGATCGACGACAACTAGTCGATCGACCATTCGACACTGACTATCGGCGATCGATGCCACTAGGTTGAAGGGATCGCTGATGACACGTTAGCAGAGGTTAGTAATTCTATCGGCGACTTTTATCCATTTGGACCGTCAACAGCGACAGAGAGGAAATTTTGGAGAAAACCTTGCGAAGTAGTGAAACCATCGGTGATCGGCGATGATTAGTTGATCGCATCACTGATGCCTAGATGATCAAGTTGCCGACATGGCAAAAAGTTTGACGACTACATCGGAAGAGATTTGTTGATGGTGCGTCACCATTGCAGCTGGCTAGAGGACTATCCTTCCAACGGATAGAGTTCTTGACCGCTGATGCCGCAAAGGATAGTTGTTTTGACACCCGATATGGCAGAAGATAGAGGAGAAAAATTTTCAAAAATTTCTGTAAGGAACGAGATCATCGGCCATCGAAAAATGTTAGTGGTATGGCTCACCGATGAATATCAGAAGAAGTTAGTGGTTCATGCGCCTGTCATTGCGGAAGTCTAGAGCACTAATCTTCTGATGGGTAAAGGTTCTGACTGCTGATGCCGATTAAGTTGCGTTTCAGATCGTCGATTGTAAGTTATTGGTGGATCAGATCGTCAATCGAAAAAGTTTCAACGTGGATGATCCGTTGTTGCATATGCTTAAGGGACTACCCATCTAATGAAATAAAGGATCCGATCATCGATGTATCAAAGATATATTGCTGGTTGGTCATCGCAATGATGAGGAACGTAGTAACTTGGATTGTCGATGTGTAGGGGCTATTCCTTCCGACGGTCGATGGGGTATAAGGTCTGCAAGGACCGCAGTGGGAGTACCGCCTACAGTTGCGGCTACCTAGTTAACTATGCACTTGACGAGAAGTGCATCCGAGTGCCGATGCCACAAAGATTAGTTACTCCAATCAACAACAAGCTTTGATCCATGGAAACCCTACAAGGTTTGTTGGTCACCATTGAGAAAGCCCCGACGACTAGCCATCTGATGCACAAAGCACTCGATAGCTGACGGAGCGGTTAGTCTATTTTACCACCGATGAAGTTCGGAGTGATAGATGATTATGGACCTGATATGGCGGATGAAAGTAGGCAAGTGGATCGTCAATAAAACTTGGAATAGTAGACCACTGCAGGCCTGATACGGCGGAAGGAAATTAGACAAACAACCATTGATACAGCAGAGAAAATTAGACGTTTTAGCCACCAAAATGACGGAAGGTTAGTAAAGGACCCGATGAATAGTCCTTGGCATTGCTGATGCCAATCGAAAGTTAGAAGATTTGCCGCCAAAACACCAGAAATTAGTGGGGAAGAGACCTGATGAGAAGAAAATTTTGAAGATTTTGGTTGAGTATAAGGTCATCAGAAAAATATTAAGGATCAGGCCACCGATCAAAAGAATTCAAAGGTTTGAAAAACCGCCATTGCGACAGTCTAAGACATTATCCACCCGACGGATAGTAGGTCCCATAACCGATAGATGTTTGCAGAACTCATAGTGAGATCACTTTCCTTCATTGAGGCTGCCTAAGGGACTATGCACCCAATGAATAACGCATCTGACCGCTGATACAGCGAAAAACCTTAGCTGATGAAACCGCCGATGGATAGACCTTGGCATCACCATTACAATTCGGAGTGTTAGATCACAATGGACCCGACATGCTGGAGAGAAATAAATGAACAGACCGCTGATGAGCTAGGTGTTTTGACCACTGTAGTGTCGGAAAGATAGTTGGGAGGAGGTCCGATTGGACCAAGGGAGATTTGGGTTTTTCGAGGGAACTTCTCAGCGATTTTTCAAGCTGTTTTCAACTATCTTTCATTGGGATTTTAGCAGATTGTCAGTGGTCACATGGCTAAAAAGGAAGAAAAGAATATTTTGTGTTTTAAGCAAAACTGTTATTATTATGTTTCTCCAAGAGAAGGTATGTAGTTCTGTTTTATCAAGGTATGTATCTAACAGTTTTCTATCTAACACACTTGCAGAATTATAGACACCTCCAAGAGTAGTATTCTAGGAAGAACAGTGTGGTAAAGCACGAGGTGGTTTAGTCATTAGAACCCATGATGGATATGATGCTCGAGATTCTTATGAGCGTGTAGGAGATTCCATGGGAGAAAATGTCTGTAATGGAAATGTTGGCATAGAGTCTAATGGAAGGAGATTCTAGGAGACACTATCTGAGGTTTTAGCCACCATGAGAAGCTTGATTAAAGCCCAAGAAGAGAAACATCAGTTGAATGCTTCCATGTTACAGAGTTTGACAGACTTACAGAAGAAGATAGATTATGGACGAGGTACATCAAGACCATAAGGCAGTAAGAGCAGCACTAGGAGGAGGAGAAGGACTTCCAGTGGATCATCTAACTCTCAAGAATCCAGTGGAGATACAAGTTCATCTTCTTGTAAAAGGAAAAGAAGAACACACCTTAGGGATCGCTCATGGGATGAATTTAAGAAAGCTAAAACTCCTACATTTGATAGTGAGTTAAAGAATGGACAAGAGGCAGAAGCCTAGCTTCTTGGGATAAAGAAGTAATTCCAAGTGCATGATTATTCAGGAAACATGAAGGCAAGAGTTTCCATATTCGATCTGAATGGAAGAGCATCCATTTGGTGGGAATACTTCAAGCAAGTAAAGAGGATCAATGAAAGGAAACTGAAGTGGAAGCAGTTCAATAAGTATTTTAGGAAGAAATATCTCTTCGACAGGTATTATGATGACAAGAATAAGGAGTTCCATGAGCTGAGATTGGGATAGCAGACCATGGGTGAATATGCAAATAATTTTTTGGAATTGTTGAGGCATGTCCGGTACATCAGAGATGAAAAAGTGAAGGTCCAGCGATTTCTGAGTGGATTGCCTCAGTCTTACAAAGACAGAATTGAGTTTTATGATCTTAGAACTCTTGAAGAAGCAATAAGGAAGGATAATTATTGCTATGAGCAAAGCAAAGGTAAACCTGATTACCATAAGACATGGAAGGACAAGAAAAATGAAAAGTTTGATCAAAGAAAGAAAGGTTTCAAACCTTCTAGATTCAGGAATCAGTAGAAGCAACCATCCCAAGCTGCGAGTAAGTCAGTTGGAGTGACAGGTGGAAATCCTAAAGATCCACCACAGAATAAAGGTCCACTCAAATGTTGGAAATGTGAAGGACCCCACTTGCGCAGATATTGTCCACTTGAGAATGAAAGTGCAAGGCCAGCTTATAACATTTAGGAATCAGAAACAATGGGTCAAGTAGCAAGAGAAGCCTCCTAGAATTTATGTAGCACTGGAGGACCGCCAGGTAGATCACCAGTCAGCTGTGGTTGAAATTGCACATAAGATTCTTGAACAATCAGTTTCTATTTTGATTGACCCTGGTTCTACTCACAGTTATATCACTCCTAGGGTAGTGGAGATTTGTGCTTTTAAGAAGGTCAAGCATAGAAAATATTGGTTAGTTCAGCTAGCCACTGGGACTAAGAGAAAGGTCAGTGAAGTAGTGGAGAAATGTCCATTGGCTATGAATGGATTGATCACTTGTGTATATCTAAATGTTCTACCACTTGGTTCCTATGATGTTCTCATTGGAATGGATTGGTTAGAAGATGACAGAGTAAATCTTGACTATTACAACAAGACTTTTGAATGCAGAGATGAGGAAGGAAACCCAGTAGTTGTAAAAGGTATTCCAAAGGTAATTTCAGTAAGGCAGGTTTCAGCAATGCAGTTGAAGAAGTTCTGTAGGAAGGGTTGCCAGTTGTATGCAGCTCATATTCTGGAACAGGAGATGAAACTCCTATATTGAAGGACTATAAGGTGTTACAGGAATTCAAGGATGTGTTTCCTGATGAGATTGCAGGGCTTCCTCCAAAGAGGGACATTGATTTCACCATTCAACTTGTGCTAGGAGTGGCACTAGTGTCCAAGACACCGTACAGGATGAGTACACTGGAGATGCTAGAGTTGAAGATGCAATTGCAAGAGTTGTTGGAAAAGAAGTATATTCGACCGAGTGTGTCTCCTTGGGGAGCACCGGTTCTATTTGTAAAGAAGAAATATGGTACACTTAGGTTATGCTTTGATTACAGATAGTTGAACACGGTTACTGTGAAGAATAAATATCCTTTGCCTAGGATTGATGACCTCTTTGATCAAATGAGAGGAGAAAAGGTATTTTCCAATATTGACTTGAGGTCTGGTTATCATCAGGTGAGAATCAAGGACAAAGACATTCATAAGACAGCCTTCAGGACAAGGTATGGGCATTATGAGTTTGTAGTGGTACCATTCAGTCTCACCAATGCACCAACTACATTTATGTGCCTTATGAATAGTGTATTCAGTAAGTATTTGGACAAGTTTGTTCTTGTTTTCCTTGATGACATTCTTGTTTATTCTAAGAATGAGGAAGAACATGAAGAGCATTTGAGATTGACATTGCAATTTCTCAGGGAGCATCAGCTATATGCAAAACTGAGCAAGTGTGACTTCTACAGAGATAGAATACAGTATTTGGGTCACATTATCTTAGAAGAGGGTATATCAATAGACCCCGAGAAAATTGAAGACATTATGAATTGGCCTACTCCAAGAAATGTGATGGATGTAAGATATTTTATGGGACTTGCAGGATACTACAAGAGATTCATTGAGGGATTTTCCAAGGTTGCACATGCCATCACTTCTTTGCAAAAGAAGGGGATAAAGTTCGAATGGACTTCGAAGTGTGAAGAAAGCTTCCAGCCGTTGAAGAATCTTCTCACCAGTATTGAAAGTTGCAGATCCAGAGAAGGATTTTGTGGTATGTACCGATGCATGCGTACAAGGGCTTGGAGGATTCCTTATGCAGGGCAACCACGTGATATGTTATAAGCCAAGAAAGTTGAAGGAACATGAGAAGAACCGTGCCACTCATGATCTCGAGCTTGCAGCCATAGTACATGCTCTCAAGATGTGGAGGCATTACTTGATGGATAGAAGATTCGAACTCAAGATACACCATTGTGGTCTGAAGTATCTATTTGATCAGCCTACTTTGAATGCTAGGCAAGCAAGATGGCTGGAATTTTTATGTGAGTTTGATTTTGAAATCAAGCACATAAAGGGGAAATAAAACAACGTAACTGATGCGCTCAGCAGGAAGGTGCAGGAAATACATATGGCATCTCTTAGTATTTGCCAATCAGATTTGAGGTAGCAGATTGTTAATCATATTGCTGGAGATGAATTGTATGAGCAGGAAAAAGACAATTTGCAATAGCAAAGTCTTGAGAAGAGGTATGAGGGATATAAATTTGAAGAAGATGGACTTCTCACTTATAAAGGTAGAATTTATATTCCAAAGGTAGTAGATTTGAGGAGAGTTGTTATGGATGAGATCCATCAAGCTCCGTATTTTGGTCACCCAGGATACCAGAAGACAATTGCTACAGCTAGAAAGCAGTACTTTTGGCCAGGAATGAAAAAGGACATGGATGAATACATTTCAAAGTTCATGAAATGTCAACAGGTAAAGGTTGAGCATCAACATATAGTAGGTTTGTTGCATCCTTTTCTAGTTCCGGAATGGAGATGGGAAGTTATTTCCATGGATTTTATTACAGGATTGTCGATGAATTGGAGACAACATGATTCCATCATGATTGTAGTAGACAAGTTGACAAAGGAAACACATTTTATACCGGTGAAGTCTACCCATAAGACTAATGACATTGCCAAGGTATTCATGAAGGAGATTTTCAAATTGCATGGATTGCCGAAGGCAATAGTTTTTGACAAAGATGTCAAGTTCACTTCCAATTTTTGGAAGGGATTGTTTGTAGATTTGGGTACAAAGCTAAACTTCAGCACTGCATACCATCCTCAGACAGATGGGCAGACATAGAGAGTTAATCAGGTGCTTGAAGACATGCTTTGGATGTATGTGATGGACAAACCAACCAAGTGGGAAGATTACTTACACTTAGTAGAGTTTGCTTATAACTATGGACAACAGGCATCCTTGGGGATGAGTCTATATGAAGCTTTGTATGGAAGAAAGTGTAGGACACCAGTGACTTGCGATAATCCAGTGAACAGGATTGTGCTTGGACCATAATTTCTCAAGGAAATGGAGCAAGAGGTTGTAAAGATCAGGCAGAATCTGGAAGCAGCACAGGATAGACAGAAAAGCTATGTAGATAAGCATAGGATGAATAGAGAGTTCAATGTTGGGGATCATGTCTACCTCAGAGTGAGGGCCATGAATATTTCCTTGAAGCTTGGAAGTTGTGCCAAGTTGTCACCTAGATGTTGTGGGCCGTTTGAAGTGCTTGAAAGAATAGGGCTTGTTGCATATAGACTTGCATTGCTTGCTGGTACTAGAGCTCATAATGTTTTTCATGTTTCTTTGCTTAAAAAATATGTGCATGATCCTAACCATGTGATAAATTGGGATATGATTCAGGTGGAACCCAAGGGAGAGTTCCAAATCGAGCCAATGCACATCCTCGACACGAAGGTCACAATGCTCCGGAATCAAGCCATAGGGAAAGTAAAGGTGCAATGGGAGCACTACAGACCTGAAGAGGCTATGTGGGACCTGGAGGATTCCATGTGATTGGCACACCCATTTTTGTTCAATTCTGCGGAACACTGAGGTGGTACCAGTGTAGCATTTTGTTCAAATTTTGTAAAGTACTAAGGACAGTGCTATTGAAGGGGGAGGGGAATGTAACACCCCAATTTTGACCCTATTTGCATTACATATACATGATACATATATTGTAAATAATCATGGTGTGGAGCTAAAGGCAAAGGCCCCACCATCGATTTGGTTACACTATGTTTCAGATTGGAATTGTCACCGATGGCATATCAGGACATACGACATATATTAAGTTGTGGTATCATGTAAATATGCATTTTAATTAAATAACCCCAACCAGCTATGTTCACTGCAACCAAATTGAGAAGGGGCATGATTTCCTAAGGTTAAGGGGGGGATTGATAAACCTAGATTCTGTGGGAAAAGCCATGTGTCACCACTCTTTTTGCTCACCTTCCCTTGTCTCATCCAACCACCACCTTGATTGTTCTATTGTTAGTTGGGGCATCTATTTCCTGGAAGGAAAACCACTACGCTCACGCTTGCACTCTCTCCACGACGCGCCTTTTGGGTTGCGGATGTTCTACCCACTATCCCAATTGTGAGCTATTCATTTTCCCGATGCAGAGCATAGTTAAAAGGGATTACAATCCATTATGTGGGGGTTCATTCTCCTCTTCCTCACTGACTGTTGTCGTGAGGATCGGTTCTTCCTCTTGTTCACACATAAAGTCTGTGTTTTGACTCCACCATTGACGGACTATGAAATGTTTCCATGGTGTTTCATTGTGGGATGTTTTTTGTGGTTTCCTTGGTGATATGTTTTCCTCCTGTCTATGTTGAGGATCGGTTTCCTGCCCATTTTCCTGTTGTAGTTGTCCATATATTTCATTATTGATCGTGGATTGTGGTTTTCATTTGTGGTTCATTGGATCTTGTTTCCCACACTTGTTGGCTGAGTCTCCTTTGCAATTTGGGCTGTTGTAGACCGCTGTGGAATCTTTTTGGCCATGATAAGGCCAAGAACGATTCAGGGGTTTGTTTTCCCTTGTCAAAGCTTTAATTGCTGGTCTGCTGCATGAACGCATTGGTTGGTCTTCGGACTACATTGGAGTGGTGATGACGGCCTGATGTGCTTGAAAAACTTGGTGTGTTTGGGAACCACACAGACATAGCTAGAGGGTTGGTTTTCTTCTCCACAACCCCTAAATAATAGTGGAAGGGAGATTAGGGTCCGAGGTACTGTGTTGCAGAGAAAGGACTAATTTCCTTATGTTGGGTGTGTGTGTGGGTGTCATAGAATCCAGGCTGGTTCTGGTGTAGGTGTCTTTAGCTGTTCAATGATCTCACTAGCTTAGCATTTAGCCTCTCCCAGCTCCTGGATGGCATGATAAACCCAAATTTGTTGGCTTGGTTGTTCCAATGTTCGCTTGATAAACCCAACTGTGTTGTCTTGGCTAAACTGTGTACCCATGTTGTGTTGTTATCCTTGGCTATGTGTAAGCCTGTTAGTTCCGTATTCCTTGGGGAATCATGCCCGGCTCAGGGGTGGCACCGTTGTTGAGAGATTAAGGAACATGCGGACCTATGGTTGGGTGGAACATTGCAGCGACGTCGCTGGTTGTGGGACACATTCTTATTAAGATAAGTATTCCTTCGTGACTTGTGTCTACAATCTTATTTACCATTGATAAATGATAATGTACATGTGAATGCTGAAATTGTATATGAATGCATGTTGTTTTTCTTCCACTATGTATATGGATGATTAATGCATCGTAGTATGTTTTATGTTTTTAAGTATCTTGCTTCAACATTATATGTATGTATGTTCATGTTCATGGGGGCTAGATGCCTGGATGATTTGATGTATGGTAGCGTCCTCTTCGTCGGTCGGAGGGTCAGGGATGTTACATCAGAAAGGAAAATGGACACATCAATTCCCTTTGGATGGAACCTTGATATGGAGAACACCAAGCTTCTTCCTGAAGTACTCAAACTTTACTCTGGCTAATGGTTTGGTCAATACATCAGCTATCTACTCGTCCGTCACAACATACTAGAGCTTCACTGCTCCTGTCTACACCATATCCCTAATATAGTGATACTTGATCTTAATATTCTTTGACTTGTCATGGAACATTGGGTTTTCCGACAGCTTCACACAACTCTACTTGTCGCAATATATACAAGTAGCATCCATCTGGAGATCAAATAAATCAAACAATAGCTTTCTAAGCCATACTGCCTTACAACTAGGCAAACAAGCTGCAACATACTCTACTTCGGCTATACTTAGTTCCACATGGGATTGCTTCCTGTTAAACCAGGAGATCACACCTGATCCCATACTGAAGCAACACCCTAAAGTGATCTTTCTATCAATGGCACTTCCTACCCAATTTGAATCCACATAACCTTCTAGGTTAATATTCTGATTCGTCGCGTACTTGAGCCCATAATCAATTGTACCCTTTAGGTACCTCATAATATGCTTTGCAACAATCAAGTGAACATGTCTTCGATCCACCAGGAACAAGTTCAATGTGTTCACAACAAACAAAATATCTGGTCTGGTATTCATCAAGTACATGAAGGAACCAATCATCTAACGATACATCGTAGTTTTTGGACACTTTTCCCCACTTGCATGACCCAGGTTTTGCACAGCCCACCGATCCAACAACTACTCTAGATACCAACTTGATAGAGAAAGCCCCATCGACAACACCTATGAAGCAGATGCAGTCTCACTCGAGATATCTCACATATGGGTAACCGCCAGAACCATGTTTCCGTGATTGTCGAGGGATTATAGTCCCTTGGATCATAGGCAAGGAGCTCAACGAAGGCAGCAGGATAGCTTGAAAGAGGATTCAGTTCTACGCGACTGAGCAAAAATACATGTCATCATGCGTGACTCGACCTTCCTTTCCACCTCGCAACTGGTGCAACTTGTGTGGCGTAGTTGATTCATATCAATCGGCTCTACGAATTAAGTTGGGATTCAAAACAACAATAATATAGACCGATATATATATATATATATATATATATTTATATATATAGGTTCATTTCAACAATGCGTTCCAATCATTCATCCACCAATTGCAGGATAGTAACAAAGATTCAAGCAACACTCAACATTATACCGAAAGAAAATCGTAATCAATCACATAAACATTCACCACATAAACCATTCATTTAAACACAAGAGGTAACATGGAAACACATCTAGGAAAAAACACCAAGGTGTTATTCATCTAGCATGATAAAGGATATAGCACCTTGTAGTGTACGTGATGCATACTGATCTTGAGATGTGTCTTTAAGTTCAGACTTATGGTTCTCATGCTCTTTGGTTCGCTCTTCTACTCTACTTCTACTCCTAGCGATCTACTCACACAACAACCAGATTCATAGCTCAACAGCCCCTCTATTGCTAATATACTATTCCTGAGTCTCCTCCTCTCTGATCGCGATAACATTACAGCAAAAATGGCATCCCTCACCATGGATTACCACTGAATAGCAAACTACTACTACCTAACTGACCTAAAACATAGTCTATATTAAAAGATACTAAAGATGAACAATGCCTAATAGGGATCAACAAAAACTACACAGACCAACCTTCTAATTATTGCATCCCTCCTATTCATACTATTTTACATGACCACGCAGGGCCAACTGCCTATCGACAGTCTGTTAGACGTCACCATTGTCCACCCCTCTGGCTACAACTGAGGTGATCATGACTTGACACAAGGCACTATCATCATCACTTACAAATATATTCTCATACGTGCATAGCTGCAGGCTCACGCCACTGTAAATGACCATGATTTGGATTCTGCATCCGTTGCTTTCCAGTCATTATCCCTTGTGTGCTTATGCACTTTCCTTTCCTTCACTGTGCACCTCTCTATTCTTCCTTCATGGGTCCTTCACATTCTTCGCGATCTTCCTTTGTTTCCGTCGCGCGCACGACACATCTTCTTTGGTTGCGTGCACGAGCTTCTTCCCTTTGCTCCTTTCCCGGGCCAGCAAGCCCCAAAAAATCACCTATGGCTTGTCCCAAGCCACTAGGCAAGGGACATAACAAGAGGCATGATCTGTGCGACATATTTTTCAAACAACCCCTTCTTTTTATTTTTTTCTTGTGTTGCTTCTTCTATCACTTTAGCTTGCACACCCTGTTCCTTGTGTTTTTTTTTAGGGTCCTTCAGGGAAACTTCTTCTCATACTTGGGTGTTTTGTGAGGCTAGCACTCCGATACAGCTTGTTTCTTAGCACCATGAGAGGATGGGAAATGGAGGGTTCCAGTTCAGAGTTCGCTTGGGTAGACAATGTAAACTGTGCACTTCTTATTGGGACCAAGATCCCGACGAGCAGTACTATTGTCTTTGATCTAGGACTCTTTCATCATCTTATCATAGTCCGCCTCCAATTTCACCAAGGGCAGCTAGTGTCCCATTCTGACATAGCAATCCCGGTGGCCTTGGCTCTTCCACCATTCTCGTGCTCCTTGGGGTTTGCGTGCACTTTTTGTGGCTTAGTGTGGCTTGTTCTCTTGTTGTTCTTCCTCATTTTTATCTTTTCTTCATCTCGCTCTTCACCACCCTTTTTTCCATAGATATGGACTTTGAAGATTTGTCCATATTGAAAACCAGGAAATCCCTACCATCTAGGGTGGTGGAGGTGAGTGATTTGCCAAACTTTGACAAATATCACCGAAGCAGCATAGAGTACAAGCCAGAATTAGCCCGTTGGCCCTTCCTCGATCCACTATCAGCTGGAGATCCCACCTGGATTGCTGGAAGAGGAGGTTGCTTTCCAAGACTGCAGACTTTGTGAAATACGATAGGGACTCTGGTTCGGACACCGCAAAGTTTGTGAAATAGGGAAAGAACTTTGGTCCCTACTGAGGTCCTCTATGGTGCTGCCGACAGGACCGCTAATCTACTGATCTACTAATAGCCAAGGATGACTTCACCAGATACTTCTAGCTGGATATTAATTTTCAGACTATCACCATCTTCCTTCTTGCTATCTCTAGATACCCCTGACAAACTAAAATCTGCAGGAACAACTTTAGCCCACAAGGCTGCTCGGCATGACACTCTCCAACCCATTTGTAACTACATTCAGTGCTCGATCAGGATGACTCAGTGATGTATTCTTGCTGCAAGGGTGCCTAGATCTTATAGGAAGAGCATGGGGTCATCTTCCACATAGGCTTATCTAGTTACATCACTAGGACAAGACCTCCATTTGGTGTACCGGATTTTCTTCTTAGATTTGCTATGATTACCAGGGTTGTCACTTTTGGGTGCTGATATTCATGATCAAGTATTGACGAGCTGGATGGCCACCATTATAGAGTTTCCCACACTTGATTCACCTGCAGTGTTGTCCTGTCACAAGTTCCAAATATCCGTTGAAACTTGATGCATTTAACGGTTCGTCAGTGCTTTCCAACTGTATTGGACTTACCATCATTTGTTTGGTATGGTTGCCTTCTTTACTGGTGTCCAATTTTATTTTATTTTGCGGCTGAGTGCCTTGGCTTTATTTGCTTGCATTATTTTAAATTCCTGGTTTTGGCTTCGGCTGTGCAACAGTACGGACCTTGTCTAGGAATTCCTACACCATTATTTCCACCTTAGCAAATTCTGTCACATCTTTCTTTGCTTGCGCAACCAAATGCTCCACATGGTCGGAATGTACATGTTCCAACGAGTCATCCTCTATTGATTGCACTATTCTTTGAAGTTTCTGTTGCACCAACTGAATATTCCTTGTGAGATATTCAACTTTCGACTAGAATGCCTCAACCTTGGCTTCCCTACCTTTTTCTTGCTCACGAAGGGTCTACACTTCCTGCTACATGATTTTGATCTCTGCATTCTTAATGACCTTTTGCTGGAGGGGCAGCTTCAGCAATTCGGCCTTTGCAGCACTGATTCTCTCATCTTCCTCTCACACACTCTACCTTATTTTCTTAGTTGTGTCATCCTCTAGTAATGTTCCCCAAATGGTCGCAACAAAGTGTGCAGCCTTTGCACAGAGTGACTCTCCTTCTTTGATTTTCTCAGCAGCTTCAACACTACTCTTCTTCTTTCTACCAGCACCTCCGGGGGTGTGCTTGGTATCTTCCTCGATTGCAGATCTTCCACTTAATGCTGAATATCTTGCGCGATGTTCGCAAGCCTGACGAATTTAGCTAGGGAGTTTTCATCCTCTTTCCTAGCCCCTGGTGTGAATGATACAATGGAATTCTTAATTCAATACATCAGTGCGATACACCTTTTTTAACAGGCTAATATTTCCTACTCCTTCTTGGCTAGGAGGTTGATGTGCTCCTATAGTTCCCGATCCTTTCCTTCCAACAGGGCCTTACAAAGTTTGTCCTTCCTTTGTTGCTTTGTTGCCTGGTAAGAAATGACGTTTTGCCTTAGACAAAGTTTGGTTGTGGCTTCTTGCTGAATTCTATAGAATTCCTCCAAGAGAAGCTCGGAGAAGTCTATCTCAGTGCTGTTATCACCAGGACCTACGCTTTTCTCTTCATTCATTCCTAGTGCCTACTTTTGAATGAGCACTTTGATCGGTGGCACTAACATCGATGTAATTAGTGGCACGCTAGGATCAACACCATATGTTTCGGCCTCCATAGTGTCCTTGATATCATTGATGGCCACTTTCAAGTTATTGAGGCTGTCCTGGACTTGGGTAGAAATGCTTACTTGTTGGGCCCGCTGAGGTTATCTTATGCAACTTTTGTAATAGTGTTGGCAAGTTCATGTAACTCATCCTCAGTTAATGTAGTTATGTTTGTCGTTCTATCATATTTTTGTTTCTTTCGAGACGATTGGCCTTCCTCTGGCTGTACACGGGTCTGCGTCTGCACCTAATCTCCATCGGGCGGCTGCTCTAAAGGATGCTGGTCCGAGTCCTCCATATCATCATCATCCTTAATGTGTTCTTATGACAGATCATCTTGGGAATCATCGCTTGCTAAAGTTAATCGAATTATCTTTTGTGTCTCTCATTATACTGTCTTGATGAGTAGCTGCGTTGTGTTGGTGAACATTAGTGTCTTTGATATTCTCAACTATACTCCCTTTTTCCTTTTGGACTGTAGCATGAATTGTAGGGTGTTTGTCAGCAAATACAACTGTATGCGCAACCTACTGTGTTCCTTGTCACAACTGCTCAAAGGTATCATAGGCCTTAGGTGCCACATTTAAGGTGTATATGAAACTCTCATAGGTGGGTAACTCCCTTGACTCAGTCTCCACCTATCGCACAGACTTTATAACTCTTTCACACCTTCTCATGGAGACTTCATGTAATCTATTTTTCCAATTCTCTAAAGCCTCCCATGAATAAAACGTACATGAACTCGTGCACTTCCAGCTTAGGTTCCCATCTGCCGTCGGACTAATATGGTCTTCGTGCATAGCTGTAACATTGTAGATTTGATCATGGTAATCACCCTACCCCTCATTATAAACAGGCTCAATATATCTTTTCCCTTCGAATGGATAGATGGGTGATACTGCCCTCATTTCCTAATCATCAAAGGAGATGATCCTTTTTTTGATGTTTATGATTGTTTGATTGTCTATATCCCAATCTATTCCTAGCAGTGTGGGGTAAGGGTTTGTATCATCCACAATGTTGATGATCTCAAAGTCTACATATGTGCGCAATCCTTCAACATTGACAATTACATTACTCAATCAACCAATGGGTAGTACCTTCCCCTAATTGGCAAGTCACAGTTGAATAGGAGACTAGTCCAAGTGCGGCTTTCCCATGCTTTCCCATGTCTAGCGTGTTAGGATATTGACATCTGAACCTAGATCCAAGATGATATAGTCCATGTAATAATCACCTATCTACGCATTAATTCTCAGTTCGCTGCCAGTTTTACATTTTCGTCACACCTGGTTAACCTTCTTCTCAATTTGCGACTCTACATGGATCTCATCCAACTGTTTTGCTCAGTTACCTTACTTTTTTCATTTATAATAAATTCAAGCTATCTTCGTATTATGTTTTTCTTTTTATAATAAATTCAAGCTGCTCTTAAATTGTTTTGTTAACTTCTCCAAATTCATTGTCAAATTCGATCAATAATTTAATTTCCTGATTTTGAATTTGGATGATGATCAATGTAACAAACCACAATTCACTTGAATGAAACGCTCAATACTGGTCCAAAGGGAGGTGAAAATAAGTAATGGCGTGGGATAAACTGGAAGCCCGTAGCCCCCAATTATAGCGTTGCTATCTTGCCACAGACGGAGATGATCTTCCACTAGTTTTGAGTATTGGTCCCCACCACATTTTCGCAAATGGCCTGTTTATGTAAATCTTTGATAAATATTCAAGAACAACAACATTTATTCACATTAAAAGATTTATATTTTATATTTATTTTAAATTGCATAATTTTTTTTAAATGTAACTAATTTTTCAAATTAAGATTATAAATGTTTATTTCGTTGTATAATATAACGAATAAAATCACTAAAAAATAATTAATAATCATTTTATTTGTTTTCATTTTTTTCCTTGTATTATAAATTTGGTTCTGATAAAGAGTCAAATACATCTACATAGTTTTTTCAATCCATAGTATTTGTTGGTTCATCATAATGACCTACATTATTCCTTATGTAAAAATAACTAGGTAAATTTTGTTGGATTATAATTAAAAAAATTAAAGAAAATATGTAAAATTACACATTTAATTTTTTTTGTACTTTTTAAATTGTTTTTATATAGATGAGTTTGATCTCAAAATTCAAGATATATTGTTTGCTGAATTTTTTAGATTGAATTTATTTTAATAATAAAAAGTAAAGCTTGAAGAAAGTAATTTTAAAAATATTTATATATGGATAAGTACAATGTCATTTGGTATTTGACAAATTCATGATATATTCTTAACTTGGATGAATGTTTGCTAAAATTACGAGATTGCATTTATAATAGTTTTATTGAATGTCAATATTTGGTTGAGATAAACTAAATTTATGAGATTGCATTTATAATAGTTTTATTAAATGCAAATATTTGGTTGAGATCAACTTACATGTTACAACAAGAGTCAATATTTATTTCCATGTTATAATAATGGTCCTTACTGATAAGCATGCATTACCGAATTTGCTATGAGCAGTGAGAATGTTCATGTAAGGATCATGATCCAAAAATATCCATAAGAATTTCACCCTTGCCCTTCACATGCTTGGCTTTAAATCACCACTTGAATTAACTATTACCTCAAGTGAATACCTATATTGATCCTATATGTTACAAGTACAATAGTTTATAGCAATTGTTGTAAGTGGACGTGTCATTCAAAAGTAGTGAAATGCAAATTTGTGCTCCCTATAGTCATTATTTTAGTTTTTTTTTATGAATATACACAAAATATCAAAACTATTAGGATTTTAGTTGGAGCTTTTTGTGGGCACTTTTCTTGTGTTAATATACCCATCATGTATATATACCCATTGTTAGCTACCTAGATTTTCTGTGGATTTTCTTAACATCAATTCGAGCCTCTTTCCCCAATTTGACCTTTAGTGTTCCTCTACATGCAACTTGGGTGGCAATATTAAGTTACACTAGTGATGAGAACTCAATATTTTATATAGTCATTATGATTGTTATTAAAAAAAAACAACTATTATTAGGAGTGGTAAAATTAAGATTTAAACCTAAAAGAAAATGCAATGTTAAAATTTAAATGTGGAAGGTACACCAAATTTCAATGTTGTGTGCATATTCACACTACTTATGAGAATTCAATGTTTGATATTTATGATTGTTATCTAAAATAAAACTACTATTATGACGAATAGAATCAATATTTAGATGTTAAACTAGATACAATGTTAAAATTAAAACATTATATAAAAATTTCTTAACATGTAAAGTAAGATGTCAAATTTCATCCTTAGACACCAATAAAAATAGTGAAAAAGCCTTATAAGGCAAAGTTCTATTAAAGTAAAATATCAAAATATTAATACATATCATTTCTTGTAAAAAAAAATAACAAATTTGTTTTCAATTTTACAATGACCAATTTACATTTAATTTTAATATGCAAGAAGTCATAAATGTCTTTGTAAATCTGATAAGCATGAAGTTGCTTTCGAAAATAAAGTTTCCATGTTTCTGTCTATCTTGAATGAATTGACATTGATCACCAAATATTTATTTTCAACATAAATTTTACATTGACTCACTGCAAGGAAGGACACATTTAGCATTTTCATTGATGAGTATTCGATATTCATTGAACTCCATGGTGTGACATTGTTCTAAATTACCTTGAACTCCATTGTGTGACATTTTCCTAAATTACCTTGAACTCCATTGTGTGACATTTTCCTAAATTACCTTGAACTCCATTTTTGCTAAAAGATTTTATCAACAATTGTAAATAAAATGTTTAGTTAATTTAAAAAACATATTTATTCAAATGTTGATGTTTTATTGAAAATAACTAGTGCAAAACATGAAAGCGAAATCTTAAAACAAAGTCATTGCACCCAACATTAAAATGGTTGTTATTTCAAGAGTTTTTTTATTTGAAAAAATTTCAGTAAATGTTTTTTAATATTTTATATTAAAAATGGAAAGTAATTAAGTGGAATAACTTAAGTCCAAACTAATTATGTTTAAGTAGTGTTGATGTAAAGATATTATGGCTTGGTTAAATTATTGGGCATTGTTGAAAACTACATTTTGCAAAACATTGATAATGTCAAAAATATTATTACTTCTAAGTTTAAAAAGAAATTTTAATATGAGGAAAATTTAACGGTTTAGAAAAAATTAAGATACTATAAGGAGGTCATAAATCCTAATTTTGAAGATCGGAACTTGTATCTCTAAGTAGTAACTAGCTCACGGAAGAAAATTAATATAGCCAAGCTTAGAAATAACTCTCATGAACATAGCCAAGATTAGAACGAACTCTCATTGACTCCATAGAAAAACAGAGGGTTGGTTTGAGTTGGTTTATTCCTAAAACTCAATGGGTGGAAAAGGGCTTGTAATCTCCAAGTCTATGAGAATTGAGGATAAAAATCACTTTCACTTAGAGTGCCTTTCTAACAGTCTTTATATTTTAGTTTCATAATATTTGTTACAATACAAACCTTTATAACCTCCTAACTTACCACAATTATAGTGAATTTGGAAAGCTTCTAGACAAGTTTTTGAACACAAGAACAAGATTTTAAAGTAAACTCAGTATTAATATAAAATATAAAATATAAAATTAATAAAAAATATTATTTGATTTAAAAAATGGAAAAAAACTAATATTATTTTAATATAAAATTATATATCTTAACTTTTATATAATATAATAGTATTTCTATAACCACTTTATTTATATTTAGTTATATTTGCTATTTGCTTTCGTTATAGCTTTGCTTTTTCTTAAGTCTTAGAATTATATACTCTTACATTTATTAAATAAATTTTTACTTAATAAAAATAAATTAACTTAATAATAAAAATTTTAACATATGTTTTATATTGATAAATTAATAATAAAAATGTAGGAATTTATTAAATTAATGTGCAAATAACGTATCATATCCATGTGAATATGGATTAAAATGAAGGTTTTGGACATCTAATTATGAGTTGGACTCGATGAAACTATGCTTATTTCCTTTATGTTTAAAGTTTGAAATATAATTCCACAATCCACTCATTGTGGTTAAGACTGGTATAGATCCATCTAAAAGGGGATCTATCAAGCACTGAGAAGGATCAAATCTCTCAAGATGCGCATAATTTCTTAGAGTGGAAATGTGTAATCTAATTATTTTTGTTTTAGTTTATCTAATATATGGTGTTATATATATATATATATATATATACACACAATTCTAAATAATTTAAATTTAGTTTAAGCGGACAAGTTATTTTTAATAAATTTTTATTATTTTTTTATAAAAGAAACGTGTCAACTCTAGGATGATCATGGAAGGAGTTACAGATCCCTCCCCTACTCGGATGTAGAATGCACCTCTTCGGTGCAATAATGAACTGCTAAATATATTAAATGCAACGTGGTGTGTTTTTGTAAATAAAAATATACAAACACAATCAAAATAACTCCAAAATCACTGCAACAAAAATATTATTATGACTCCATTAATTTATCAATGGAAGACATAATCCAATTTTATCACTAAAGAGAAGGTTTATTTTATAGCTGACGTCGTAATTTAGTCTCTATACTAAACTTAGTTTAACACCCTTGCAAATCATAAAAGAAAATACTAATAAGATGGATGGTAAGGAATGGTGGCTTGGGGACAATCACCTCTGTGATACTAGCTAGTAGGTTTTTCCACTGATCAATAAAAGTGTGTGCCAGTCCAACTCCTTTCCACCTTTAAAAACATCTTTATCAACACAACTTATTCTCCTATAGCAGATGGTGGGATGATTCTGTAGTCATACTTTCGAATCCTATGAATCTCTAAAAACATTCATATAACAAAATATCAACATTTTTCAAGATTCTATAGCGGAGTTTAGGGATTACCATTGTGTCAGCTTGCACATGCAGATGAATATTCATCCTTGAATAAAATGACTAGAGAGGGAGGAACGGGGAAAGACAGGGTATGTCTACAATGCCTTCCAATATCTGCAATACTTTACTCAACGATGATCTCTCGTCTTTGTCATCCTGGATGCACCATCCTGCCACTATGGAATCTGTCTTTACTTGTTTTTCGTCTACATCTTTCAACAATTTCTTTTCGAGTACCTCCATTGCGTTTGCACTGCTAATATGTGTTGCAGCTCATGCAAGAGAGTACAGCTTACCAGATTCCGAGACCTTGTCTACGTTTCTTCTCCCTACAATTATTTGGAGTAATGTCATTCCGAAGCTGTAGACATCGTCTGTCACAGTTATGGGCATGCCATAGAGACACTCAAGGTCCAAGTACCCTTTGGTTCCTCTCATGTTCGTCAGGACCTTACTATACTCTTTGCCCAAGAGCTTTGCCACTCTGAAATTGGCTACCTTGGGGCAGAAATTATAATCCAAACGGATGTTTTCAGGCTTGATGTCGCAGCGAATAATGCAATCCCTGCACTTTTTGTGTAGATAGACAATTCACTGGGAAGTCCCCACTGCAATTTCCACGCGCATTTTCCAATCCAACATCTTTTGTTGCTGATCATTGCGCGGGGTTTTGTAGAATAATAAGGAACTAAGGTAGCCATTGTTGGAAATATTAATTACTCGTAGATCCATATCTGATCTCAACTGACTATGTCAGAGTCTGTATCAGTACAGATATTGTGTGTCAATCTGACAAGAGGGAAGAGTCCACGATTCCATAATCTAAACCAGTCGAATTAATTTCTGAAGCTAAGTTTGTAGGTAGATAGTTATTACAGCCGTTAATGGCAAATCTATAGATTAACGTCAAAGCAATTTTTAGGTTTCCTATAAATAGAAGAAGAAGATTGTAAATCAAGTTAGACAATAGACACAAGATACAAGAGTAAGAGAGAAATTTGAGCAGGGAGTGAAGCTAAAGCTGAAGCTTATGGGTGTGTGATTTTATCAAAGAGCCAAAGCTCCGTAAAAGGATCAGTCAGTGAATCGACAAGGTTGGATCGACAATTTTGTAATACCTTTGTTATTTCCACACAAGTTATTTATATGAAATATTTTATGGTTGAATTCATGTTTATTTAGCCTCACATTTCCTCCATATTTACTTGTGTAAATGTTGTTTACAATTTCGATTGAGTGAAAGAACAAGTATCCCTAAATTTCTCATCTAGTGAAAGTTCCATGTTTTACAGCAAAGTGGTCGACTCAAGTCTTCCTAAATATTTGAGTATATGTTTTTATAAGTTCTCTAGAATTGTTAATGTGTCGATTTTTACATCATCTTACCCATAGGTGAAAAAAATTGTAATTTATTAAGTCTTTTAGACTAAGAAATATCATTTGTAAATTCCGACTAAAACCAAACCAAAGTAAGTGAACCGACAAGGTCAGTCTGACAAGAGGGAAGAGTCCACGATTCGGCAATCTAAACTAGTCAAATTAATTTATGAAGCTAAGTTTGTAGGTAGATAGTTATTACAGCCATTAATGGAAAATCTATAGATTAATGTAGAAGCAATTTTCAGGTTTCCTATAAATAGAAGAAGAAGATTGTAAATCAAGTTAGACAACAGACACAAGATACAAGAGAAAGAGAGAAATCTGAACAGGGAATGAAGCTCAAGCTCAAGCTTGTGTGTGTGTGATTATGTCAAAGAGCCAAAGCTCTGTAAAAGGATCAGTCGGTGAGCTGACAAGTTTGGATCGACAATTTTGTAATACCTTTGTTATTTCCACACAAGTTATTTATATGAAAAATTTTATGGTTGAATTCATGTTTATTTAGCCTCACATTTCCTCTAGATTTACTTGTGTAAATATTGTTTACAATTTTTATTGAGTGAAAGAACAAGTATCCCTAAATTTCTCATCTAGTGAAAGTTCCGGGTTTTACGACAAAGTGGTTGACTCAAGTATTCCTAAATATTTGGGTATATGTTTTTATAAGTTCTCTAGAATTGTTAATGTGTCGATTTTTACATCATCTTACTCACAGATGAAAAAAAATTGTAATTTATTAAGTCTTTAAGACTAATAAATATCATTTGTAAATTTAAACTAAAACCAAACCAAAGTAAGTGAACCGACAAGGTCGGTTGAGTAAATCAACTAGTGGTCTAAGTGATCAAGCCGACTAGTGGTCAAAGTGGTCAAGGAGACTAGTGGTCAAAGAGGTCAAGCTGACTAGTGGTTGAAGTAAAACCTGTTGGTAGAACTGACAAGTATTAGAGAAAGGTTTAGGAAAGAAATTTTCTCTTAAAAAGTGGAAAATTAATTTTCTAAGGAAAAGTTAAAAATTAAAAATGGCTTCCACTTCTAGTTCATTGCAAACAACAATTTTTATAAGAAATAGTTATGAATATTGGTATTTAACAATGAAGGATTTGTTAAGAGTTTAAGATGTCTTGGAGATAGTCCAACATGGTTATGCAGAACCAATAGACATGACAACATATAACAATCTTGCACAAGCTGAGAAAGATGTCCTAAGGGAACAAAGGAAGAAAGATGGAAAGGCTCTATTCTACATCCATCAAGCCATGCATGAAAGAATACTCCCAAGAGTAGCAACAAAAGTTAACGCTAAGAAAGCATGGTATACCATGGAGACCGCCTATCAAGACTTGGGCAAGGTAAAGACTTCCAAGTTGCAGATTCTAAGAAGATATTTTGAATCTCTGTCCTTGAAAGATTCAGAGACTATAGAATCATTCTACGCCAATGCCGTTGGTTTGATAAACCAATGGAAATCTCATGAAGAAGACATAGAAGACCAAAGGGTGGTTGAAAAAATTCTCATAAGTCATCCCCCAAGATTTGAAAACTTAGTTGTGACCTTGGAAGAACACACAGACATGTCGATGTTTACCATTGATGAGCTGCAAGCTTCACTCATCAATCATGAACATAGACCCAACAGAACACAAACATCATTGGGAGGTGCATTCGCAGCACAGTCATCCATAAGCCATGGTAGAGGCAGGGGGAGAAACAACTTCAGAGGAAAAGGAAGATATTGTTCTAGAGGAGGATGAGGAAGAAGTCTACAAATGTTGCTGGTAGAGGAGAGAATCAGAATCCTAGTGGCTAGAGGTTTGATAAATAAAAAATACAACCTCATTATTGTAAGAAATTTGGTCATTGTGTATATGAATATAGGAAGAAACAATATGACCAATGAAGGAAAATCACAAATCAGTCAACCAGCACCAACACTATGACAAGTGCAATGTTAATGGAATCTACATCTCCAATTGAATGCAATGTTGTTCAATAAAGTCCACATGACATATGGTACTTATATTCAGGATGTAGCAATCACATGATTAGTAATTTAAATTTGTTTTCCATTCATGTTACACTTGGAAACAATGTCCAAGTTACTGTTTTGGGAAATGGTATTGTCGGCACTCTAACCAAACATGGGGAGAGCAAGTATATCCATGATGTATATCATGTCAAAGGTCTAGAACATACTTGTTTAAGCATTGGACAACTGATACAAAAAGGATATAGAGTCTACGTAGAATATGGTCACTGTGTGATTAAAGACAAGCGTCTAAGCAACCAGGTGATAGAAAAAGTGTCAATGACAAGAAATCACCTGTTTCCATTGAGGATAGTTCCTAACATGAAAGGGAAGACAAATATAGGAGTTGCGTTAAAGGAAGAAAGTAAAGAAGTAGTCGAGTACACCGACAAGAAAGCAAATGGCAGTGCTAATTTGTAGGTTGCATTTCATACAGAAGTTCAGGACGAATCTTGGTTGTGGCATTTCATATTTGGACATCTGAATTTTGGTGGGATAAAGCTACTGCACACAAAGAATATGGTGAAAGCATTACCATTGATCGACAGACTAGAAAGGGTTTCTGAAGGATGCATTTTTGGCAAGAAGCATAGAGAGACTTTTCCAGTCAGAAAGTCTTATAGAGAATGCACACCACTTGAAATTGTGCACTGTGATATTTGTTCTACAATGTAGACATCATCCATTGGTGGCTGCAATTTTTTTCTAACTCTTATTGATAACTACTCAAGAAAAACATGGGTATATTTTCTGAAACATAAATCTGATGCATTTAGTTATTTTCAGTAGTTCAAGGATCTCGTGGAGAACCCGAATGGACACTGCATCAAGTTATTAAGGACTGACAGAGAAGGTGAATATGTTTCAAATTAATTTCTAAATTTTCGCAAGACCCATGGCATACAGAATAAATTCAGTGCACGGTATACACCTCAGCAGAATGGTATTGCGAAAAGAAAGAACAGAACCATCATGGAGATGGCATGGAACATGTTGGCATCCAAGCATTTTCCAAATGAATATTGGGGTTCAAAGCAGTCACAACTACTATTTACATTATTAACTGATGTTCGATATAGTGTGTGAAAAACAAAGTTCCTCAAGAAGCATGGATAGGTATGAATCATAGTGTTTCTCATTCAAAAGTTTTTGGTTGTGTTGCATATGCTGGTGTTCCAAATGAGCTGAGAAAGAAGTTAGACAAGAAGGGATAGAAATGTATTTTTGTCATCTATTTCGAAGACAAAAAAGCATACAAGTTGTATGATCCTGTCACAAGAAAAGTGATAATCAGTCGATATCTTCAATTTGTCGAGAATGAATCATGGGATGGAACTGTTGACACAAATGTCAAGATTGTGTCGAATGTCGACAATGACGACATAGCGGAGGAAGTGGTTCAAACACCACATGTAAGTCAAATGGTTGCAGCACCATCGACTCCCATGACACCACGCCATGGTTCAGCAAAAGGACCATCGACACTGGTAGAATCTCAAGCTACACAGATAAGCACACCAAGAGGACAACAAAATCCATCAAGCATTTTGTCAGGGTCGACATCGACAGAACTGGTGAAGACAAGAAGTTTTCATGAGATATATGAAGATGGTACACCAAATTCATTCTCTCTCTTTGCATTATTTTCTCCTATATATGATCCACTAAAATTTGAAGAAGTTGTCGAAGAATAAGTGTGGGCACAAGCCATGGATGAAGAAATAGAATACGTTGAGAAAAAATAGACATTGGAACTGGTTGATCTACCAAAAGACAAATATGTAATCAACATCAAATGGATTTACAAGAGCAAGAAAGATGATAATGGGAATGTGCAGAAGCACAAAGAAAGAATGGTAGCAATAGGGTTCACACAGCAGCCCGACATAGACTTCAATGAAATGTTTGCACATGTTGCACGCATGGATATAGTCAGAACAGTCTTGGCCATTGCCGCACAAAAAATGGTATGTTTATCAAATGGATGTCAAGTTGGAATTTTTGAATGGCTATATAGAAGAGGAAGTATATGTGGAACATCCAAAAGGCTACGAAGTTCCAGATCAAGAGCATAAAGTGTACAAGCTGAAAAATGAACTCTATGGTTTGAAGCAAGCTCCTAGAGCTTGCTACAATCCGATTGATTCCTATCTCACTGAAAATGGATTTCACAGAAGTGAAAGTTAACTGACATTGTACACCAAAGTGAATGAGAAAGGTAATATCTTAATTATCTACCTGTATGTAGTTGATTTAATATTTACTGGTGACTTTGGCATAGCATATTTTAAAGCAGTCATGGAAAGTGAATTTGAAATGACTGATTTGGGGCTTATGAAATTTTTTCTGGGCATTGAAGTTTAACAATCTAAAAGTGGTATTTTTATATCATAGTCAAAGTATGCAAGTGAATTTTTAAAAACATTTAACATGCCTAGTTGCAAGACAACCCCAACACCAGTAATAACTGGTTTAAAATTGAGCAAGGATTATGAAGGATCAACTGTAGATCCTACATTGTTTAAAAGGCTTGTTGGCATCCTTATGTATTTGACAATGAGAAGACCAGAAATAATGTATGGAGTAAGTCTCATCTCAAGATTCACGGAGTCACCAAAATACTCACATTGGCAAGCAGGTAAAATAATTCTGAGGTATGTAAGTGGCACAAAAGACCTTGGCATTATGTATTCAACTTCAAAAAATTTTGAACTCATTGGATATAGTGACAGTGACAATGGAGGCAGCATAGATGATAGGAAGAGCACATATGGGTACACATTTCATTTTGTGCAGGTATTATTTCATGGGATTCAAAGAAATAACCCATAGTAACTCTGTCTTCAGTAGAAGTAGAGTATGTTGCAGCGAGAAGTGTTGCATGTCAAGCTGTCTGGATGAGGAGAGTGTTAAAAGACTTGTATTAGAACCATCAAGAACTGAAAACCATCTTCAACAACAAAAATTAAGCCATAGCATTTTCCAAGAATCATGTGTTCCACAAGAGAAACAAGCACATCGACATAAGGTTTCATTTCATAAGAGAGTTGGTGAACAACAAATAAATTTGTTTGGAATTTTGCATGTCTGAAGATCAACTTGCAGACATCTTTACAAAACCATTGGAGAAGGACACATTCGAGTATTTGCGTAGTTATATTGGAATGACAATTTCTTCGTAGTGAACTCTATCATGCATAGAGCAAGTCTAAGATCTGAAATATTTTGTAAAATTTTGTTTTAAAAATCCCCATCTACTCATATTAAAGGGGGAGTGTTGGAAATATTAATTACTCGCAGACCCATATCTGATCTCAGCCGACTCTGTTAGAGTCTGTATCAGTCTAGATCTTGTCGGTCAATCTGAGAAGATGGAAGAGTCCATGATTCGACAATCTAAACCAGTCGAATTAATTTCTGAAGCTAAGTTTGTAGGTAGATAGTTATTATAGCCATTAATGGCAAGTTTGTAGATTCACGTAGAAGCAATTTTTTAGGTTTCCTATGAATTGAAGAAGAAGATTGTAAATCAAGTTAGGAAATAGACACAAGACACAATAGAAAGAGAGAAATCTGAGCATAGAGTGAAGTTGAACCTGAAGCTTGTGTGTGTGGATTGTGTCAAAGAGTCGAAGCTCTGTAAAAGGATCAGAAGGTGAGCCGACAAGTTTGTAATACCTTTGTTATTTCTGCACAAGTTATTTATATGAAATAGTTTATGGTTGAATGCATGTTTATTTAGCCTCACATTTCCTCCAGATTTACTTGTGTAAATGTTGTTTAGAATTCCGGTTGAGTGAAAGAACAAGAATCCTTAAATTTCTCATCTAGTGAAATTTTAAGTGGCTGACTCAAGGATTCCTAAATATTGGGTTATATGTTTTTATAAGTTCTCTAGAATTGTTAATGTGTAGCTTTTTACTTCATCTTACTCATAGATGAAAAACACTTGTAATTTCTTTAGTCTTTTAGACTAAGAAATATCATTTGTAAATTTTGACTAAAACAAAAGTTCAAACCAAAGTAAGTGAATCGACAAGGTCGGTTGAGTAAACTGACTAGTGGTCGAAGAGGCCAAGCCGAAAGTAAAACCTATCGGTAGAACCGACAAGTAATTGTTGCTAGAACCGATAAGTAAGAACTTGTCGAGGTAAATTAGTCGAGTCTAAAAGGATGAACTTTTGATAAACTTGTCTAGTCGAGAGTTAGACAAGTTTCACTCGACAAGAAAAAGAAAAAGAGGTTGGCGTGAAATTTTTAATAACTGAGTGGTAAAGTCAAGTTTAGTTGGCTCTGTTTTGGCTAACTGGTATCAGAGCAAGGTTTAGGAAATAAATATTCTCTTAAAAAGTTGAAAAGTAATTTTCTAAGGAAAAGTTAAAAATTAAAAATGGCTTCCACTTATGGTTCATTGCAAACACCAATTTTGACAGGAAATAATTATAAATAAAGGCTTTGTTCAGAGGTCAAGATGTGTGGGAGATAGTCCAACATGAACCGACAGACATGACAACATATAAAAATTTGACAACATATAACAATTTCACACAAGTTGAGAAAGATGCCCCGAGGGAACAGAGGAATAAAGATGGAAAGGATTTGTTCTACATACATCAAGCCATGCATGAAATCATACTCCAAGAGTAGAAGCAGTTAACACTAATAAAGCATTGGATATATTGGAGACCTCTTATCAAGGCTTGGGCAAGGTAAAGAATTACAAGTTGCAGATTCTAAGAAGATATTTTGAATCTCTGTCCATGAAATATTCGGAGACTGTAGACTCATTTTACACCAGAGTTGTTGGTTTGATAAACCAAATAAAATATCATGGAGAAGACATAAAAGACCAAAGGGTGGTTGAAATTTTTTTGAGAAGTCTTCCCCAAGATTTGAAAACCTGGTTGTTTGTGACCTTGAAAAAACACACACATTTACCATTGAATAGTGGCCTGCTCCATGTTGGCCACCCAAACGATTGTATGTTGTGAAGCATTGGCATACCAGATACCTAGATACTAGCCTTTAATGTTGTTGTTGTTGAGATAGAAAAACTCGAATTGGAAATTACCGCCCCTGGAAATCCTGGTCAGATTATCAGTGAGAGAGGCGCCTGACGCTAGGATGTCTTGGGAAGCTGCGTCTGCCCCATCGCCCGACTTTATGATCTGAAGCAGCAACAAACGGAGGAGATAAAAATAAGAGAGAACATGTGGGAGTTTCTCTGGCATGATATTTTTATCATGGGTAGATATTGATCATGGATCATGGCTTTGAATGCTTCCATGATAGACCTATTCTTCCTTTCTACCACTCAATTCTGTTGAGGATTATACGGTCTAGTAAGATCCCTCTTAATCCCAGCTTCTTTACAAAAGTATTTGAATTCATTTGAAGTAAATTATCCTCCATTATCTGATCTCAAGGTCTTGATCTTCTTTTCAAAGAGATTCTCCTCAAGAGACTTGAACTTTTCAAGTAGTTCATATTTTCCTTTCAAGAAATATATACAAGTCTTACGAGAGTAGTAATCAATAAAAGATACATAATAGAGATACACACTTAAGGAAGTGGTTGACATTGGTTCGCACACATATAAGTGGACAATATCCAAGATCTCTTTTTCTTCATAAATACTTCTTGGAAATGGATTCTTGATATCCTTTCCTTAAGCACATTCTTTGCATACCCCTTCAAGATTGATCTGGATTTTTGATAGACCTGTTACTACCCTGCTCACAATTGGTAATGCTTTTTAGTTCACATGAGAAATTATTCTATTCCATAGTTCACATGGAATAATGGTGATGGATGTGAGAGTTGAATTTGTGTGCCCTTTTAATTTGTAGATTTCTCCTTCTTCAACACCTATTACAACTACATCATTTATTGTCCTTATTTTTGGCCACATAAGAACTTAAACATCTACAAAGGAAAATATGAATAATTTCTTGTCTAAAGCTTATATAGAAAGAAGATTCATCTTTAAAACATGAACATATAAGACTTCTTTCATCTTCATTGACCTACTAGATTTTAGCTTGTAAGAGGATTCTCCCATTCGTTTTATGGGATATTGATAATGATATCCAATCTGCACCTTGTCTGGATAGCATTTCTGAGTAAGAAATGTGAGAGAGTCTGTGTGACCTATCATATGTTTGGAATCACCACTATCTATGAGCCAAGTGTCATTTCCATAAGATATTGATTGTGTGAGGGTTGAAATTAAGACATATTCTACATTAGGGTCTTCATTCTCTCTAGCCTTCTCTTCGACTGCATGGGAATGGAACTTTCGGTTCTTCTTATTGAAATCATATTTATTAAGTAAACAATGTATAGAGATATGTACTAACTTATGACATGTATAACATTCATAAGATGTGTAATCCTTTCTAAACTTCTTACCTCTTTTGAAGTCTTGTGATCTCTTAGGAGGTAATCCTCGATCCTTCCTTTTGTTTCTTCCACTCTTTGTACGAGAAGTGGAGCTTGATAATCCATTATCATTTATTTTTATTCTCTATTTTCTATCCTTCCTTCTTCTTGTACACACTCTTCCCATATTTTGTTGAACTTGGTTATATTTCTTCTAGAACATATTCGTGTAATGAAGGAATCCCATTCTCTTAGAAGACTATTTAGGGTCATCATCACAATCTTCGCTTCTTCTACCATGTCACCAATAGCTTATACCTATTCTTTGATATGAGATACTCTTGAGAAGTATAACTGCATGGTTTCTTCCTTTTCGATATTCACACCCTTGATTTGGTTTCTCCATGTTATTCTTCTATTAATGTTCTTTCCTTCGAACAGACTGGTTAGTACATCGCACATTTCCTTTGGAGTATTCTTTGGATACACTTGAGGGATCAAATGATCCGTAATGGAATAAGATATGATACTATTGAATTTGATCATATACTTCTTATGCCTTGCCTTTGCTTCATCTCCCTTTGGTTCCTTCACCTCATCTTTGATGTAACCTTCTAGGTCATGTTCTTCAAGGATGAGCATGATTATGTTTTTCCATGCTCTATAGTTTTCTGCTCCTTCAAGTTTTTCATCAAACTTGGTATTGTTTGTCATATTTAATGAATTAGAACCTCAAATGGAAATAAAGGAGGAAGAACTTGCCAATTGAGGATTGCTTCTGGAATCTTCTTCAAGTTGACATGGAGTTTGACATGAAAACCCTATTTTTTCTACTATGGTAACTTGCAAACCTGATGGGAGGAAAATATGCACCCCCCAAGGCGAGCCAGACTTTATTTTATTTTCCCAAATCCGTGGACAAAAACTTGAAAAATATGATTCCCTAGTTTCTTCTAAGATTAATGGTATGTCAAAAATTGAAAGTCCACTAAATTGAAATCTATTTCAACAGAAATATGCTCCCTCCTAGGGAAAGTTGAATACTCCTTCTTTTTTGGTCGGTCTATGGAGGAAGGTGTTTGTAATAGTGAACACTAGCTTTTTGAACTGTGGAAAAATCTTCTGCTCAATTTCTTCTTTTAGGTTGGCTCTGATACCATGTTAATATTTCTTTGAAATTTGTTATGCCAAAAAACGAATCATTGAAAGAAAAAAAACACATCGGAAAAGAGAACACACAAATTTGTTTCGGGAAACCCTTGTGGGGGAAAAAACCTAGAAAAAATTCCTCTATATAGACTTCAACAAGTACAATGTAAGACCCTAGAAATAAGACTAGATTGCTTCCTTCTGCTTAGATGGATTGGTTCCCCTCTCTATAGTGAACTTCCTTGAGTTCTCAGAGTATCCAAATGAGGGAGGTTCCTTGCCTATTTATACACATCAACTGAGAATCCTAATAACCCAACAAGGCTGACTTCTCCTCATTGCGAGGGCTTACTTGCCTTGGGAGACTCAAAAATACATTTTAATAATACTTTTGTGGGTACTACTGACCTGAATTACAACAAAGGTTTTACCTCAAGACTATACATGACCAAATACAACAATAACATCCCTAATCGAAGGAACAAAATCTTCAGAAGCAGAAATAATAATAATAATATAAAATATAATATCTTCCGGGCTTACATTTCTTTAACACTATCTAAAATATATTTTTCTTGCATTTTGAGGTATAGATGTCATTTAGAGGTTTCAAGTACCATGGATGCCTCATGGGGGCTATGTCATGTTTAATTGAGGAAACACATGCCTTGTTCCTTAAAGTAATAACTAAAAAATATTACATGCCATCAACAAGCCCTCAAACCACCAAACAAGAGCTCTATGGGAAATTTGGAGTATGAATTGGGATATGGGTTTCATTTGAAGGTTTTGATCAATAGGGATGGTATTCAAGGACTATACCAAGGTTGGATGAGGTACCTAAGGCCTTAGGCTCTGATGTAAGATTCTATAGCTCAAATTCTCAATCAAGGTGTAAAAACAACATCCATGACCTGTGTAGAGGATTGTTGTTATCCAATTGGATATATGCATGCCATTAGGAGGATCTTAGATCTGAGGATGGGTCTTAGGGTCTCTACCATGATTTAGGGAATAAATTTATCCCATTTATCCCATGTATAACATAAGGGAAACTTTTAAGAATTGTTTGCCATGAATTAAGACTCTAATTATCACACAAGATTTATCTATCAGGTTTTTGGTCCTTCTTTCTTTCTCTCCTTTCTTCAAAGTGGTTTGATGCTTTCTCTGTTGCCGAGGCTTGATGCATGCTTTCTTAGTTGCCTATCTCTCAAGAGGCTTAGAATGACTTTCTACGTTCAATATTATCGTGCTCTAATACCATGAAAAAATATATAGAGACATGAAGTAAAGAATAAAAATATAGTCCACGGAGTATCCTTCCTTATTCCTCATTCAAAACAAAATTAAAAAATACATTGAATATTTAGTTACATTGAGAGTTGATCATAAGTGACTAACCTATTACTAACTAACACTTTGAGATTAATTTGCATTCACCGGGAGATTACATTCTTTAAAAACAAGATACTCTATGTAAGTCCATGGTGTGCATAAATATAATTGTCTATATGGATCCTTCCATTCAAATGATAGGGTGGTTTGATCTCAACCACTTCAAAAATGATCAATGTATTTTCTTAGTTTAATGATATGCATCTACCCATTTTTGTTAAAAGAAGTTAATGCCGATCAACATTTTGGTATTTTAATATAAATGATAGGGCTGCTGATCTAGTGGGCACTATGACCATCCATTTGTGCTCAAACATATGCCAAATACTTCTTGAAAGCTGGATTTTCTGTTTCATTCTCTGATCACTTAATATGATTATTAAATAATAAAAGTGAAACATTTTGTTGGATTTTTAGTTTCATTCTCTGATTGACTTAATATGATTATTAAATAATAAGGTGAAATATTTGTTAATATAGGTGAAATATTTTATTCAATATGATGGGAAAAATGATAAGATGAATTAATTGAGTTTTCTTCTTTGGAAGACTGTATCTGGATAACAAAATTTGAAAGTAATCAATGTCTCTGAACATGAGACAAACTAGTGCATTTGGATAAGATTTTTGAAAGTATTCAATTTGTCTGCTTTTGTTGATGGCATCTCGTTTTTCATTTTCGCTTATTATTCATCTTGTTTGGGATAATGTACATATTCATGCAGTTTACTTAAATAATTGCATCGACACGCATCCTTAATTGACTACGACTCGGTGGAACTAGGTTCCTGAAATTAGCTATTGCCAACTTACAACAAGGCCTTATGTTCGTGGTTCTATTAAACGCAGTCATCAGGTGAAGTATTTGTTATGTTCAAAATTTTAATTAAAAAAAGTTTATTTATTTTTTATTTATTTTAAAATACATTAAAGTTACATTAAATACATTTAGATTAGTCAAATTTAAATTATCTAATTAATCTTTTTAAATGACATTAGATATATTTAAATTACCTATATATTTAAGTTAACTAATTAATATTTTAAGGCTTTAAAATATAGCCAATAGTTATTAAAAATAGGTATTTTAATTAATTTAATTAATATTTATTATTTAATTAATTTGATTGATTTTTACCAATTTATTATACTACTTTAATAAAAAGTTAAATTAATTCAAATTAAATTTTATATTGAATAATAGTGATATTGAAAGTTACATTAATTGATTGAAATGACTCAAGTTAAATGAATAATTGAATAAATTCTAAGAAATGAAATAATCATAGATGGTATGATTGGAATTCTAAATTCAAATCAAATACAATATCAAATATAATATTTTGAGTCATTTATTAAAACTAACTACAAGAAAAATATGAGTGTCTCCTCTCTATGCATTAAGTCTTTGATTTTCATCATGCTATAAAATTTGAATTGATACAAATAGTTATAAAATTTAAATTCATATAAATAATTATAAGAACCAGATTCAATCTTTTTTATATAATTTATTAATTTAAATTCTTATAAATAGTTATAAGAACAAAATTCAATTTTTTTTATATAATTTATTAATATAAAGTATGATGAATGTCACAATTTGGCACACGAATCAAAATGAATGTCACGATGTCACATAACCATCGAGGATCATAAAAACCATTGAATTCAACTATTTAATGTCAATATTTCAAAATACACATCATTTCATACATTACTTGATTACAAAATGATATATAATGTATCAACTTGTAATAAAGAATTTCAAACAGAAGAATGTAAATACACCAATATTCACCAAAAAATAAACTTCATTAACTAATTCAATAATAAATTCTGTTAAATCAATCATTTCACGTTGGAATGTGACACAATGTTAAACTCAACCATGTGAACCCCTCTTAATGTTGTACTATGAAATTACCCTTGTAATACACCAAATAATTGTACTTTATTATTACTATGATTTTTTTTTTAATATTTTGATAATAAAGTCAAAATGAATGTAATGGATTATTTTTATTTAATAATTAAAACATTGAGAGGAAGTAGAACTAAAGTAGTTGTTGAAAGAGTGTTTGTTGACACATAAGGGGAAATGACAAATGGTGACTCCCTGTGGAGCCCTAAAGAGAAAGAGGCTAATAAATGATCAAGTCCTAGGAAAAATACTATAAAATTGTATGTCCATCAAGCAAGCAAGAGGCCGACGATGGATGGGGATTTAATATGTTGATGCAAAGAGATAGCGCATTGATCAGATTGTGTCTTTGTGGTTCAACAAACACGCTTGGGGAATCTAGAGCAAGTAAGACTTGTCTTCTCTAGGAGTTGGTTGGGAGGAACGATAACTTCAGTTCTGTTTTCCCGACATTGGTGATAGGTTCCTCACTAAATTATTAACTACTTGGTATTGATAATTATAGTTTGTATATAGTTTTGAATTCTAAATGCATTTTGTTAAGTAAGGATTTTACTATGCATCTGTTCGTAACCACTTTACCTATTTCCATATTATGGTTTAGTATAAATTGTTAGTTATTTACGAAATGGAAAAGAATCGCATATCTTAATATCTCAGTTTAAAAGTCATTATATAAATATTATATACATATTCAATCTAGTCTTTGCTTGGGATCCCATACCCAGATTAGAGTTGATCTAAATTTAGTACAACTAAAAGATATAGAAGTATGTATTACAATCAGATTATTAAGTCAACTAGAGTAATACTCAAATCATAGATCTTGTCTATTTGTAATTATATCTACATGTATTTTTAATGTATTATAAATATATATCAAAGTAATCATTAGATCTAAGTAAAGGTATAATAATCATATTTCCTCTAAGAGATGAAGGATTTAATACATAGACTATCTATGTTTTAAACAATACATATATAAATTAATAAATCTAATCTATCTTTGGGTATTCACACCTAGTTTAGGATAGTTCTATATATACAAAAAAATAAAAAAAATAAACGAAAAAAAATAGTTGACAATTAAGCAAAATATTCATGGATATACGTAGTAGATTTGAAAGGATTCTTTCACTTGATAATAAACTAAATAAGAGAATCCATATATATATGTTTAAATCCACATTAATCAAATTTTACATCCTCTGTCAGTTGGGTATTCATACCTGTTTGGGACCAATCTAAACATTCCAACAAACCAAAAGAAAATTGAATGACAAGATCACAAACATTTCCAACATAGTAATATTTTACAAGTTAATCAACACTTGTCCATCTTACAGATCCACATTACAAACTCAACAATAATCAGATCTAGATAAATTCACAGATCAAATATATTATCAAGTCAATAAACATAATACAAATGAACAGTCTCTATTCTCGAGTATCCATACCAAATGATAGATCGCTAAGTTAAAAGAGTTCAATTCACAACTGAATCATATCATCTAAAAGGAAATAACAATCTTTATTGAGCTCTGAGCTTCAAAGGATAATCTCAATCAAAATCATAGACCAAATCTTAACAAAGATTTAAAATTGTCAACATTATCGTGGCTGTAATCCAATCTATTGGTATCTAGAGTATAGAACTAAAAACAAAATGTACATCCAAATAGGATTGCAAATCAAACACATTGGAATGTGAGAGGCTGCGAAGCCACACTATAAGCTAGTGAATCTAAGTACATACCCATAAGTATTTTTAAAAAGAAAAATAAAACATATCTTCACAATGATTGTGAAAGTCCTATCCATTCTTGGACTGCGAACCAATGGGAAACCATTGTAACCCTGAATCTACAAGAGTTTTACCATATTGACTATTGGCAGATCCATTCATGCAAACCAAGACAAAAACTACGACGGTAGATACATGAAAAAAAAAACAACTAACTAGCATTAGTATAATTTCTAGCAACCGGGTTAAGGAATGCATTCTCCCTACCTAACAGAGTCAGAGGAAATTCCTCACCTCTATATAGAGAATAAGGAGGCCTGAGAGGAGATGAGCTTGTTGTCGCTCTCGCCAGGCCAGGCTTGGAGACCTGCATTTCACATTTATATATTGTTACAATTTATGCATTATAATCTGTAACTAGTGTAAAGAATAAGGAAAAAATTGTGGTGTAAAACCTTACCTTTACAAACAAAGTATGGACCTTTAGAATGAAGCCAGGTTCACCCGAAGCTTCATTAGCAACCTGAATCTATATTCCCATAAGTTTGCAAAGCTATAAAACCCATTTCATATAAATGAAATGATTATTTTATAAGACTGACAGACTAAGTTTAAACAAACCTTGAATGGACGCATAAAGGGATAGGGGTCAGATCCTCTTACGTTCCGCTTTTTCTTCTGCTTCCTGCATGCAACAGAAAACTGTATGTTAAACTTTGTAAATTCCATTAAACTATTAAAATTCGAATTTGCATATTGTTAATGGAGGAGTCTCTTTCCTTACCTAGCCAAGAGCTCGACATGCTACAAATCCTCTACAAAAAAATATGAAGGCGAATGGATTTCCTTTCATAACCCCATGACAAACCAGGAAGTTCGAGGATGTAATGGCTTCCACACTACCATTAACCAACTCATAAAAGAAAAATCCAAGCAAAATGTAGGTACAAACCAAAAGAAAATGTTCATTAGTAGACCGTGAAGAATAATGGGCGCGACTAGTGCAACGCAACCACGGAGTGGTTGAGTCCTTTCACAAAAAAAACCCAAACACAGACCAAATGAATGAATCCAAACCCTCATGACAACTTAATTATGCATTGAATATTTGAAAAACCCTTGCAACAAATCTTGTCAAGTGGAGGGTCGAGATCCTTCTAGGGAAACAATGCATGTGAACAAGACATATCATTGAATATTCCTGGTCGTGTTGTCAAATCGCAGCCAGTGATAAGACCTAAAACCTTATGAAAAATAATTATATCTTCTTCTATGGAATTCACATATGCCTTCCTCCAACCTTCATATGCTTTCATGTCAAGAATATTATGTTATATACCTCATATCATATGTTAAAACTTTCACATCATGAATCATAAAGTAAACTACCACCCATTGATTTGTATAGCCTGTGGGATAAGGCCTTTCGCTTAAGTCCTTACAAAGGTCTAGTCTTAGTTCAAACACTTAATAAATTTATTCATAAAACCACCCTTGCCAAACATGAATTTTGAAGGGTGAAATTAACATCAAGGATAAACCTTAAGGGTAGCTAGGACTAATCCGTAGGTTTAGGCTTAGGTCCTAACACCCTAAACATTAATAATAAAGGACTACAAACATCACCTTGGTGAGACTGCGACATGATAGTCACTACTTGCAGGAAATGCCACAGGGGGGCGTAACCTGTCAAGCGAACGTTAAACAAATCAAGTTAAACTTACATGCATAAATATATGTGACAAAACTTATAAATATGTTGCGACCAATAATTACATGATACAAAAAAGATGATAATAAATAGTAAATAAAAAAATAATGGATTTTATTACGGGTTTGTGACAGAATGGTACCATAGCATGGTGACAATACTTGGCTTGAACAAGCCCAACACTGAAACTGATAAGAATGAAAACTAACTTTATTTTGTTATGATTTGACTCTCTTACAAATAGGAAGAGAAGAATAACCTTGTTTTTGCAGGAATTATGGCAGATGTAGGAATTTCTGCTAAAGAGGAATCACATCCTAGGAACCCAATAAACAATGAAGAAGGTAACATAAGGGATGGAAAAATATGGATAAATCTAAATGAAGTAACGATAACACATGTGGATTACAAAAAATAGTAAAAGAATTACTCGAAGGACTAAAATGAGTTTAAGAAGATAACGAACGTATCCTGAAAGCACATGAAGAGTTAAATAACATTATGTTGTCTAAAATGCACAACAATGAAAAATAGAAAAAAAAGGAACCCGATCTTAACATGGAAAGAACTACACCTTACAAATGTAAGGTAAGGAAATTGAAATTTTTGAAACATGAGATTGAATCTTCAAGTGAAGAATCAACTAAACATAATATTGAAAAAAACATAAAGATTCTAGTGAAAGTAGTGATAGTAACCAGAAGAAAAAGAAATACAAACCATATGAAGAAATTCTGGGTGAATTCGAAAAGATCAAACCTCCTATGTTTAATGAAGAGATCAAGAAAGGAGATGAAGCAGAAGTTTGGTTATCTGGAATGATTTTTTTTTCCATATTTATAACTACTCAGATGAATTAAAAAAATGGCCATCTATAAGTTAACAAGAAAAGAAGATATCTGGTGGCAAGACATAAATAAATTAAAATGCATAAAAGAACATTATGTAATGTGGAAAACCTTCAAGAAACATTTTAAATGAAAGTATTTACCAGAAAAATATTACAAAAAAAATCTAAATAATTTTACAAATTAAGATTAGGTGCCATGACCATGAAAGAACTTTGCAGTAAATTCTTAAGTTTGCTTCATTATGTGCCTTATATCATTGACTAGAAAGAAAAAATACAATTTTTCTTCAGTTGTTTACCTCTTATGTTCAAAGAGAGAATAGAGTACGATAATCTGAAAACTCTGGTAGAGGGAATTAGAAAAGTAAACTTATGCTATGATCAGAATAAGAAAAAACGGGAAAACATAACTAATTGGAAAACTAAAACAAATGGAAACTTTGAACTGAAAAAGAAAAATACTAAGTTTTATAAGAGCACTGGGAATAACTATCAGGGATATCAAGGGAATAATTATAAACAGTTTAATCCATTGAATCCTATAGCAAAAGAAAGGGAAACACCCACTGCATATAATAAAAATACTACACAAAGGGAACGACTAAAATGTTGGGAATGTGGTGAACCACATTGCATTAAAGATTTCCCCATAAGAAATAAAAATGTAATAGTGTCCACTCAATTAAAGAAGCTACTACAATGGGGGATATGGCAAGAAGCAAGCCCAGAATCAATGCATCATTGGAGAACTGAAAAGCATACCATCAAACATCAATCATCGAAATCGAAGGTATGAATACGGACAAACCCATTTCTATATTGATTGATCTAGGTGAAAGTCTAAGTTATGCATCACCTAGAATTGTAGAATTATATAAATTTCAACAAGATAAGTTTGAAAAATCTTGTCTAGTACAACTTGCTACGGGAACAAAACAAAGGGTCACTAGTTACGTGAAAATTTGTTAATTTATTATGAATGACTTAAAGACACATGTTGATTTAAATATATTACTGTTAGCGCATTATGATTTGTTGATAGGAATGGATTGGTTAGAGAAACATAAATTTACGTTAAATTCTATGATAAAACGTTCTCATGCTTAGATGATAAAGGCAATACCATTATTGTAAAATGAATTCCTATAAAGGTTACCATAAGATAAATCTCTGCCTTATAGATGAAAAGTTTAGTATGTAAGGGATGCAAATTTTTTGCATTCTACCTCATGGATAACAATGAGAAATATAATCAACTTAAAATAGAGAATATAACAATTTTAAAATATTTTAAAAACATATTTCTGGAAGAATTTCTCGGATTACCTCCGAAGAGGGATATTGAATTTACAATCGATTTGGTATGGGGGGATGTGCTAGCATCAAAGGCCCCTTATCGGATGAATATAGTAGAGCTTAGTAAACTTGAATCACAAATACATGAACTAATTGATAAAAAGTACATTCGACCTAGTGTTTCCCCTTGGAGCACTGCTATGGCACTCTAAGGTTGTGTATAGATTATCGAAAGCTAAACAAAATGACTATTAAAAATCGATATCCTTTTCCCCGGATTGATGATCTATTCGGTCAGTTTCGAGGGGAAACCATCTTCTCAAAAATTGATTTAGGATCTAGATATGATCAAGTATGGATCAAGGATGAAGACATCTTTAAAACTACTTTTCGAACCATACAGTCATTACGATTTTGTCGTGATTTCCTTTGGGTTAACAAATGCCTCGACAAATTTTATGTGTTTAATGAATACTATTTTAAGAAAATACTTAAACAAATTCATAGTCGTCTTTATTGATGACATATTGATCTACTATAAAAATAAACAAGAGCATGAATAACAATTAAAAATAATTTTACAAGAGTTAAGGGAACAACTATTTTCTAAGTTCAGCAAGTGTGATTTCTTTAAAGACATAATTAAGTATCTAGGGAACATGGTGTCTAAGGATGGGATATCAATCGATCCCAATAATATAAAGGCTATCAATGAATGGCATGTTCCAAAGAATGTAAACGACGTAAGATCATTCATGAGGATCACTGGCTACTATCAAAAAATAATTGAAGGACTTCTAAGATAGCATATCCCATAATTTTATTATAGAAGAAAGGTAAGAAATTTGATTGGAGCGAGAAATGTACAAGAATTTTTAATAAATTAAAACACTTGTTAACCACATCTCCTATTTTAAAAATTGTTGATCCTTTTAAGGATTTTTTCATATGCACAGAAGCATGTAAAGAAGATTTATGTAGAGTACTAATTCAAGAAAAATATGTCGTAGAATATGAGCCTAGGAAGTTAAAGGAGCATGAGAAGAATTACGCAACTCATGACCTAGAACTTGCTTCCATCCAACATGCGCTAAAAATGTGGCAACGCTACCTCATTGGAAGAAGATTCTTACTAATGTCAGATAATATAAGCTTAATATACATGTTTGATGAACAGAACCTTAACACTAGACAAGCTATGTGGTTATCATTTCTAAGCGAATATGATTTTGAAATAAAACATATAAAAGGAAAAGAGAATAAAGTTGTAGACACTTTGAGTTGTAACACAAACTTGATGTATGAGGGTATAAACTATGAATCAGATTGAGAAAATAAAATTTTAAATGCAGATAATGAAAGGAATCAAAACCTAAAAGAAAAGACCACAGAAAATGAAAGGTATCAAATAAAATCAAATCTTAGTCTGAACAAAAGAGGGTTATTATAACATAAAGGTAGATTATATATACCAAATTCAGAATATATTAAATTAATTGTTATGGATGAATTACATAAATGACCTTATTGAGGACACCTTGGATATCAATGATTACTATGAAAAGAAAAAATTTCTTCTGACCTAATATGAAGAAAGAAGTACCACAATATTTGGAACGCTACATTGAATGTCAACAAATAAAGTCCGAACACCAGCATCCCACATTATTATAACCATTACCCATTCTGGTATGGAAATGCGAAGTTATTAGCATGGATTTCATAATAGGTTTACCTAAGATTAATATTAAACAACATGTCTCAATCATGGTCGTAGTGGATAATTTAAGTAAAGTAACTCAATTTATTCCGGTAGAATCTACTTATAAGGTTGTTAACATTGTTGATATACTTATGAAAGAAATTTTCATATTGCACAATGTACATAAAGCAGTAATTTGAGATAGAGATGTAATATTTATAGGAGATTTTTTGGAAATCCTTGTTTAGGACTAGGCACATAATTGAATTTTAGCACTGCATATCATCCTCAAACTGACAGACAATCTGAAAGTGTAAATCAGATTCTAGAATACATGCTTGGAATGTACGTAATGGATAAACCTGGTAAGTGGGAATATTAGTTGCACCTAAGAGAATTTGTGTATAAAAATCACTTCCAAGAATTAGCTGGAATGAATCCATTTGAAATTCTATATGGAGGGAAGTGTAACACTCTAATTTCTCGATGCAGTCCCATCAACGAATTAATGTTAGGACCTAAAATACTGAAAGATACGAAACTAACAGTGAAATAGGTACATCAAAATTTGAAGGTTTCCCAAGACAGGAAAAGAGTTATGCAAAATTGAAATGAACTCCTCGAGAGTTCCAAGTAGGAGAACATGTGTACATAAAGGTAAAACCAAATAAAATCTCCATAATATTGGGAAAATACTCAAAGTTGGAACCCAAGTATTGTCGGTCATTTGAAATTTTGGAAAAATTTGGATCGGTAGCATATCAGTTAGCATTACCATGTACAATAAAAGTACATAATGTTTTTAGTGTTTCCATTTTGAAGAAATACGTTAATGATGCTACTCATGTGATTGAATGGAATGTTATACAGGTGGAACCCGAAGGAGAGTTTCACATGGAACTGGAGCGCGTTCTTGACAAGAGAGAACTTTTACTCTGTATTGTACCATTAGAGAAATCAAGGTGCAATAGAAGCACCTTAGTCTATTGGAGTTCACTTGGGAATTGGAAAGTAACATGCGGGACGCATACCCGATTCTATTTTAAGATGAAATAATGGAAAAATAAAGAAAGAAAAATAATAACACTGAGGACGGTGTTATCCTTTAAGGGAAGGTGTATGTAATACTCAAAACAATTATAATTTATTATTTCTTGAAATATTTATTTATTTATTTTTAATTTTGACAAGAAAGTAAAAAATGAATGTAATGGATTTTTTTATTATTTAATAATTAAAACACTGAGAGGAATCATAACTGAAGTAGTTATTGAAAGAGTGTTTGTTGACCCATAAGGGGAAATGACAAATGGTGAAAAGTTTCGATTGAGAACTCAAGTGATGCAGGAGACATCTTCCCCAAAATTAGGTCAAGACTCCTTGTGGATCCCTAAAGAGAAGGAGGCTCATAAATGACCAAGTCCTAGGCAAAATACTATAAAAAAATATGTCCATCAAGCAAGAACGAGGTTGGTGATTGATGGGGAATTCATATGTTGATGCAAAGAGATGGCACATTGATCGAATTTTGTCCTTGTGATTCAACAAATAGTCTCGGGGGTTCTAAAGAAAGTAATACTTGGTTAATTTAGGAGCTGGTTGCAAGGAATGACAACTTCTGTTCTATTTTCCTGACTGTGGTGGCAGGTTCCTCACTAAATTGTTAACTATTTAGTAATGATAATTATAGTTTGCATGTATTTTAGAAATCTAAATGCATTTTTTTAACTGAGTATTTTACTATCCATCATTTACTAACCGTTTTACCTATTTCCATATTCGGTTTTGGTATAAATTGTTAGTTATTTACAGAATGGAAAAGAATCACAAATTTTAATATCTAAGTTTAAAATTAATTATGTAAATATTATATGCATATTCAACCCAGTTTGGGATTCCATACCCAGATTAGAGTGGATCTAAATTTAATAGAACTAAAACATCTGAAAGTATGTATTACAATCTACCAATCATATATTCAGTCAACTAGAGTAATAATAAAATCATAGATATTGTCTATATTGTAATTATATATATGTATATTTTTAATGTATTTTAAATATATATCGAAGTAATCATTAGATCTAAAAAAAGGTATAATAATCATATTTCCTCTAAGAGTCGAAGGATTTCATACATAGCCTATTTATGTTTTAAACAATACATATATAAATTAATAAATATAATATATGTTTTGTATTCACGCCTAGTTTAGGGAAGTTCTAGATATACAAATAAATAAAAGAACTAAATGAAAAAAATGGAAGACAATGAAACAAATTATTCATATATATGCAGAGTAGATTTGAAAGGCTTCCTTCACTCGATAATAAACTAAATAAGTGAATCCATAGATATATGTTTAAACCAACATTAATCAAATTTTACAGCCTCTCTTAATTGGGTATTCATACTCGTTCGGGACCAATATAAACATTCCAACAAACCAAAATCAAACTGAACGATGGGATTATAGTAGTTTCCAACATAATAATATTTTACAAGTTAATCAACACTTGTCTAACTTACTGATCTACATTACAAACTGAGCAATAATCATATCTAGATAAATTCGTAGAGTAAATCTATTATCAAGTCAATAAACATAATACAAATGCACAGTCTCTATTCTCGGGTATCCATACCCAAGGATAGATCTCTCTATTAAAAGAGTTCAATTCACAACCAAGCCATATTTTGTAAAAGGACATAACAATCTTTATTGAGATACAAGCTTCAAAAGCATAATCTCAACCAAAATCTAGACCAAATATTTAAAAACACTTCCAATTGTAAACATTATTGTGGTCATAATCCAATCTATTGGAACCCATAGTATAGAACTAAAAAATGAAATGTACATTTGAATAGGATTGCAAATCAAACACGGTAGAATGTGAGAGGTTGTGAAGCTACACTATAAGCTAGTGAATCCAAGTATAGACCCATAAGGTTTTTTAAAAAGAAGAATAAAATTTATCTTTATAACAATTGTGAAATCCCTATCCATTCTTGGACTGCGAACCAATGGGAAACCATTGTAACCCTGAATATACAAGAGTCTTATCGTATGGACTGTTGGTGGATCCATTCGTGCAGACCAAGCCACAAATCACATTGGTAGATACATGCACAAAAACATCTAAGTAGTGTTAGTATAATTGCTTGAGACTAGATTAAAGAATTTGCATTCTCCCCACTTAACAGAGCCAGAGGAAATTCCTCACATTTGTACATATAAGAAGGAGGCATGAGAGGAGGTGACCCTGTCGTCGCTCTTACCTGGCCACGCTTGGAGACCTACATTCTAGATTTACATATTGTTACAATTTATACATTATAAACTGTAACTAGTGTAACTAATCAGAAAACATTGTTGTGTAAACCCTTACCATTCCAAACAAAGTATGGGCCTTGAGAATGAAGCTAGGTTCACACAAAGCTTCATTAGGAACCTAGATCCATATGCACATAAGTTTTCAAAGTTATAAAACCCCTTTCATATAAATTAATTGATTATCTCATAAGACTGACAAAGTGAGGTTAAAATTACCGTGGATAGATGCATAGAGGGCAAGGGGTCGGCTCTTCTTGGGTTCCCCTTTTTCCTCCTCTTCTTACACACAATAGAAATATATATGTTAAAATTTGTAACTACCATTAAACTATCAAAATTCGAATTTGTAGAATGCAAATGGAGGAATCTCTTTCCTTACCTGCTTAAAATATTGACAGGGTACAAATCCTTTGCAAAACACTATGAAGGAGAATGGATTTCCCTTCATACCCCCGCGATGAACCAGAAAGAATGAGGCTGTAATGGTGACCACACTACCATTAACCAACTTATAAAAAAAACCTCCAATAAAAACACAGGTAGATACCAAAAAAAACGTTCATTAACAGGCCATGAAGAACAATGGGCAAGACTAGTGCAACACAACCATGGAGTGGCTGAGTCCTTTCACAAAACAAAACATTGGCCAAATGAATGAATCCAAACCCTCATGAAAACTTAATTACGCATTAAACCTTTGAAAAACCCTTGCAACATATCATGACAAGTGGAGGCTTAAGATCCTTCTCAGGACATAATGCATGTGAACAAGACATGTCATTGAATCCACCTGACTGTGCTATCAACTCGCGACCAGTGATAAGGCCTAAAACCTTATGATAAACCATTAGAGCATCTTCGTTAGAATCCACAAATGAATTCCTTCAACTGTCATACGCTTTCACGTCAAGAATCATATATTATATACCTCATAAAAATGTTAAAACTTTCACGTCGTGAATCATTGAGTAAACCACCACTCATTGATTTGTATAGCACATGGGATAAGGCCTTTGTCTTAAGTGCTTACAAAGTTCTAGTTTTAGTTAAAACACTTAATAAATTTATTCATACAACCACCCTTTCCAAACATGAATTGTGAAGGGTGAAATTAACAACAGGATAAACCTTAAGGGTCGCTAGGACTAAGCCATAGCTTTATTCTTAGCTCCCGAGTCCTAACACCCTAAACATTAATAATAAATGACTACAAACATCACCTTGGCGATACTACGACACAACAGTCGCTACTTGCAGGAAATGCCATAGTGTCGGGGCTTAACCTATCAAACAAATTTTAAACAAATCAAGTTAAACTTACATGCATAAATATATGTGACGACGATTATAAATATGTTGCGACCAATAATTACATGATACAACAAAGATAATAATAAATAGTAAAGAAAAAAAATTATGGATTCTATTATGGATTTGTGACAACCATTTTTGAATGTTGCATTGCGACATAACCATTGTGGAACATAGCAATTTCACCTGAGTAGAAATGACCATCACTATGAGACGTAACTATAAATCAATATTGCAATCCAATAAATTGGCCAACTTGGACAATATCTCCACATGGTTAACAACTATGGTAAGTCAGAATCATCATAGATTTCAAAGCATAGTCAACCATAGTCAAACATGGTAGTCAAACATGGTCAACTAAGATTACCTAAATTTAATTGTCGAAACACATGCTCTAACACAGACCTATGATTTTCAACCATAATCAAACATGGTTAATGACATTAAAATAGTCTCACACATAATCAATTATGGCCAATCATTGTCAATGAAAAGCATTGTCATCCAAACTCAACCATAATCAAACTTCACTAACCATGTTTAACAAGAGTCAAACACAACCCCTTTTGAAAATTGCATTGTTACATAACCCTCGAATCATGTCACAATGTGGTGTAACGAGTGACGTCTGTTATTATTTTTTATAAGTCAATCAATGTGAATGTCGTAATATGACGTAACATATAACAATCATTGCAATCTAACATGACCCTTAGGGAATTCCCCATTGTGACATAACCAGCCTAGATCCAGATACTAGGTTCTATCAAGCGTCGAGAGGGATCAAATCTTGCGAGGTGCAAACCTCCTTGAATGAAATACTTGAGAAAAGGTTTGCACCTCGATAGATTTAAATTAAAAGAATTTAATTTAAATCTATATTTCAATATATAATGGGGTTTACATATATTGAAATATAAATGAGGTTTCTTTCTTATGACAATTTACATCATCATATTAATATAAATATTAATATTATATTCAATATAAATATTAATTTAAATTTAAAATAAAATATAAATTAAAATTAAAATTGTATTTTAATTTAATTTATATATATAATAATTAATACATAAATATATAAATACAGAGTTAACGCACACAAAGGAACTACTTACCGAAATTAGATCCCATGCTAAGCACACAATTTGGGAAAATTGTTAAATCACACGTTATCGCAAACATTGGGGAAATTAAAATGCGTAATTTTTTTTATATGTAGCAAGTATAATACCTTCACAAATCCACACCAATTTTGGCAAAGGAAAAGTATATATTTCATATCTGTCACAATATTACTATGATACCTCAATGCAGACTTTAATATAATACCATAACACATATTTATACAAACTATGTCGACCTATATCTACGAACGCAGAAAAAAGGAAAGCGATTGCAGAGTTGAGATAAAATCGCAGGTGCAAATATCATCAATGGATCAATGCAGAAAAAAGCAATCTCGTACAAAGCTCCGCTATGATACATTCCACGGATTAAAAGTTTGGATCACAACTCAACAATGGTTATTATATACAGAATTTTAGATCGCAGGCATCATGCATTACCACATAACCAATCTGACCCAGATTTACATATAATATTATTGCCAAATCATAATGCAAGACATGTCAAATCGTAATTAATTGGACAACGCATTGTGTGCTTAGCATGGGCTCTAATTTCTGTAAGTAGTTCCTTTGCATGCGTTAACTTTTCATTAGTTTCCAAGCCAACATTCATATTTATACAAATCTCACATTGTATTTTTCCAGCTCTGTATTTCCGTCTCCCTTTGTCTTTGCCGGAAATATGTGTTTGATAAATTTGGATTTTTTTTTTATATAGTAATTTTTTTAATTTAATTTGTCTATTATTTATAGCCGACACAATGTTACATATTGTTACATAATAACGTTACAAGATATCCCCATAACGTTACGTAACGCTACAAGATCTTCCCATACTAGGTTGTAGAGTGCCTCTCGGTGCAATAATTTTGAAATGTACATAGCACAAAAATAAATAATAAACAAGGGTATTATCACAATGTAATATAGTCATATATTTGACCTCTTGCTGTTGCAATGGAACATAATAGTAAAATCTTACTCTTTGTGTCACATTCAATAAAATTTTCCAACCATACTAATATGTTAAAGTCATCATGTTAAACTCAACCTTTTATTCTCAACCATGGTCATCCCTCTTAATTTCATAATGTGACATGTCCCTTTTTTAATGTTGCAATGTGACATGGCCATTGTGGAATGTAGCAATTTCACCTAAGTAAATAGAAATGAATTTTGCAATGTGATGTAACCATACATTGATATTGTCATTGAGCAAAATGGCTAACATGGCAAACACCTATGCTTAACCATAATTGTCATACATTTAAAACCATACTTTACCATATTCAAACATGGTCAACCATAGTCAAACATGACCAACATGGTTAACCACGGTTAGCTAAAGTCAACTTTAGAAAACCCATGCATTAACCAAGTTCCTACATAATTATCAACCATAATAAAAAATGTTTAATGACATTATAACATTCTCACATATAATCTAACATGTCCAATCATGGTTAATGAAAACCATAGCTAACCAAAGTCAACCATAGTCAAACTTGATCAACCATGTTTATCAAGTGTCCAACACAACCCCTTTCAAACTTCCCATTGTCACATAACCCTTGAATCATATTGCAATGTGGTGTACCTAATGATGAATGTCACGGTTTGATATAAGTCAACCAATGCACCATATGATGGTCATTACAATCCAATATGACCCTTGGCAAAGTTCCCAATCTGACATAATCATTCACGCGTGTACATAGTAATCTCACATAAACCAAACAAGTTTATTGTTCCAATATGACATGTCGTCATATGTTTGACGTGTGGTTGTTTCAATATAACATAATAGTATAGGATTTCCCTTGTGTCATTTTATATAAAATTTTCCAACTATAGTCATCCACTAAATTCATCATGTTAAATTCAACGTTTTAATGTCAACCATGGCCATCCCTATTAATGTCACAATATGAAATAACCCTTTTTTCATGTTTCAATGCGAGATAACCATGTTATAGAATGTAGCGATTTGACATAAGTCACTAGAAAAGAACTATTTCAATGTGATGTAACCATAATTAATATTGCAATCGAGTAAAATGACAAGCTTGGATAACAACTTTGGTTAACCATAGTCATCATACATTTCTAACCATAGTCTACCATAGCCAAAGATGGTCAACCATAGTCAACCTTGGTTACATAAAGTCAATCACAGAAATCAATGTTCTAACCAAGGTATATGATTGTCAACCATAATCAAGCATGGTTAATGAGATTAAAACATCGCCACACATAATAAAAAATGGACAACTGTTATGAATGAAAGTAATCCATAGCCAACCAAAGTGAACCATAGTACGAATTAAATGACCATGGTCAAACATGTTTAACTAGTGTCCAACACAACCACTATTCAACATTGCATTGTGGATCATGTCATAATTTCATGCACCCAATTATAATGGATGTCACTATTTCATATAATTCAACCAATGCAAACATCACAAGATGACATAATATATGACAACCATTGCAATTGTTATTGTGTGCAAGATTATGGATTTGCACTTTGTATAAAACCATCGTAGATCCAAATCCTAAACTCTATCAAGTGCCGAGATGGATCAAATCTCTTGAGGTGAAAACCTCTTCTTAGGTATAAATTGATTTGATTCAAACCAAAGGACACATCTTTTTATTTAAGGTCCATATATAATTTTATTATTATTAAAATTTAATATTATTTATGGCCGACATATAATATTTTTTATTTTGTTAGGAACGGACATTACATCGTTTCCCCACTCCTACAATCAAGGGTTGTTTAGGAGGCCTTGCACATGGTCTTAAAATCATTTGCAAGGCCCTCCTAAACCATGTACAATAAAACCATGGGTTGTTTAGGAGGCCTTGCACATGGTTTTAAAACCATGTGCAAGGCCAACATTTTTTTGTGGATAATTAATTTTTGTGTTTTTTTCTTGACCCGCATATTTTTTTTACGGATAATTAAAATTTTACTTTTTTATTGTTTTGTTAGGTAGGAATATTACAACATCTTCCCCATATTAGATTGCTTTTGTGGCCGACATTTATTTTGGCCTATTAGAAAATATAGTTTTTATTAATAAAAATAACTTTACGAAAGTGATATTATTTTTTATTTTGTGTTACAAAATCTCTCCCATAATATTCACTAACGTTACATCACGTTACAAGATCTCTCCCATAATATTCATCTCCTGTAATATTCACTATCACTATTATTTTTTGCCGACATGTTAGTAACGTTACATCATGTGACAAGATCCCCCCCATACTAGGCTGTAGAGCGCCTCTCGGTGCAATTAGTAGTGATTGACGCATTTCAGATGGACCCTCCACCCATCATCAAGATCATTCGAAGCAATGGGACAATACAAAAGAAGAGGGTTGTAGAATACATATAGAAAATTAAAAACTAGTTGTTAATTATAAAAATTATAGATAAAAATGTTTAAGGATACAATTGAGAAAAATAAGGTTGAAAATTTGAATAATATAATAAAATAAATAAATTCTTTTATTAAAAAGAAGACTTTATTTATTTATTTATTTGTTATTTAAACTTAGGTGGAGAAAAGCCAAAGGTTAAAAAGATTAAAAGAAATAAAAATGATGGAAAACGTTATTGGATTGTTTATTAATTTAAATATAGTAGTTGAAAATATTCAAATGAGTAAAAAAGTGGAGTTAATTCGATAATTAATAAGTAATTGTTTTAGTTTAAAATATAGTTAGAACTAAAAGAAAAAATAAAATAAAAATATATACGATAATTAAATATAAAGGGAAAATTGAAAGTGGAGTAAAAAGAGGGAATTAAACGTTTGACTTAATGAAATAAATCTTAAAATCCTAGAAAGGGGGTGTAATTGATAAAAGATAGAAAGGTAAGCATTGATAATATATTAATTAATTAATTAAAATAAGAATAAATAAAATAAAATAAAAATAATAAAAACCTAGGGTGAAAAAGTAAGAAAGAAAGAGTAGTGAGTAAATGAGTAAGGTATCAATGGTGAGTAAGTTGATGGATCAGAGGTCTCTAAGATTGACTTAGTTCATAGTCATCTTCTGGATTAAAGTTGTTATGATGTTTTCCAATTCCGGTGGCTTCTCTAATGAGTCTTGATGAATAATGAGAAGTGGAGGCAAGGATTTTAGTTTGATAGAAGCAAATGTGATGTTTAGACTTGAAAGAGTGTTCGACAATTGCATATTTGTTAACTCAATTATGATTGGTATCAATGATGTGTTCTTTGGGATGGGATTGAGACTTAATCATTTAGGACTACCTCAATTTGACACAATATGAATGAGGTTATTGTGGCAATGTGACATAGCCATATATGTTCACCATCTCATTGTTACAATGTAACAAAATATTAAAGTCATCATCCTTGTGTCACACTAAATGAAATGTTATTACATTAATGACTTTAATTATATGATTAATAAAACTTACCATTAATAACATCAATAAAAATAATTGTACATTGATCATTGAATATAATTAGTACTAATTAATTAATTAATAACTAGCACAATATGTTGTCCTTTGCATTGATTATAATGTATAATTAATTCATTAGTTTTTTTTGTAAATAAAGATGATTGTATTACTATGAAATTAGAGATTACAAAATCGACCAACACACAAGCCTCGACATATTAGATCCCAACCCCCAGCCATAAACAACTTTACAGTCATTAACCCCCACAAAACCTTCTTTTTCCCAAAAGAGGGAGATCCTAGAAAAATAGAGCTCGATCCCAGGATTAAAGCCACATCTAGAAGACATACGACCTTTGACCCTATCCTAGACTATTGACATTGAGTGAATACTATTCGAGCAAAAACAACAACATAGACAGAGCCTCAGAATTAAGGAAGAGGGTCATAACATGGAAAACCAAAGTTCTGCACCGGCTCCGTTGCACGCTAAGGGAACGAACCTCCCGTGCTCTCCACTCCCCATCCTCTGGCCTTTCGGTTGGGTCCTCCTTCAGTCTGTTGCTCCATCCCCTAATGATAAAGGGAAATTCCCAAGTAGGAAGCGATTTGATCAACCTTTCGGTGCATCAGTCGACAGTATTCATTATGGTCTTTATAGGCCCTTGCGGGCTCGTCATCCCCTTCCTTTTTGGATCCCACCTCTTCCTTTCTAGCCTCCAGGTTAATAGATACATGTGTTACCAGGTTCATTATTACCCATTATAGCATAATAATACGATCATAGGCCGATGCCCAACCAACAGTAAAGCCAGGGTCCACGACCCAGTCCTTAACTTCCTCGCAAACTTCCTCAATTGGCATGGCTTTCACTTGTTCCCATAGGTCCTTTTCCACCCTCTCCACAGGTTTGCGGGTGATCAACAAAATACTGTATTTAAATAACTCAGCGGCTGCTTGGGCCTAGAGCTGGGCCGAGTAGCTAGAGCTGGGCCGAGTAGCAGTTCCCTTTACCCTCTTGGATGCCCCCTTCCATTTGATCTGGCTCAAAGCTGAGGCTCTTCCCATGTTCATCTTTCCATGAATTCCACGCAGAGGGGCCATATTGCACTTCGCGTCGCACTTCCTCACTAATTTGCTCTCTACATCCCAACAGGGCTCACTACTCCTAATCACTATCAAGCCGATAGACTCATTCCATAGGTAGCAGATGAAATGCCATATCGCCTCATTGATATGAATAAGGAGGAGAGACGTGGTTTTCTTAATAGTTCTGTACGAGCCCACGATCTCCCGTATCTGACAATCAAATTATCCCATACCCGAGACACACTTAGTCATCATTCCCATCAGTAATCCCAAATCCCTATTCTGTAGAAAATATTTCCTTCTTCTCCTTTCAATCCAGGATCCGTACCCTAATTTAAGAGTGAGGTGACTGGTTCAAATTAAGATGGACGTCATTTTCATGATCACGCATGTGAGTGGACCGAATCCATGGAGGGATCCCTCCACCTCCTGTCTTTTCCATGATGACTAGTCATATCACCCGCCATCTATCTCATTGTACCGAAATCTTGTGTGGCCAGCTGTTTGCAGTGTGGAACCCACTACTCCACTCGGAAATCCTCCAGCTATCTCGACTTGCGGATCCCAATCCCCTTCGCACCGATGTTTTCCATCATGTCTGCTACCCAATTTGCATCCCATTTTATGTGGTGGAAGGAGACCGCCAGGTGTGGAATCACCAATCTGTGTAGTATTTCTATCCTGGTGGATAAGTGCCAACTAGATGAGACCTTCTTGGTTGTCTTCCCATTGCAGAGCTGCTTTTCCATCTAGAATAGGATGTTCGAGACCCCTTTGACTATTTATGGTAGCCATCCTTCCCTGAGAATGATTCTAAGACCTTGGAGCATACCTTTGAGTTCCACATATTTGTTGGTGTCAATCCCCATGGAGCCATAAAAAAATTGAAGAATATCCCCATTCAAGTTTCTGTAAACTCCACCATAGTCAGCCTCTCCTAGATTACCCTTCGTCGTGCCATCAAAGTTGAGTTTGAAAACTAGGCAAGGAGGCAGCTCCCAGGAATTCCAACTAGAAACTCTGCAACTTTTAACTTTTTGTCATAGACCATCGAGAGGTCCTTTGTCCAGGCCCCAACGTCTGCAATGATATTTTACGGTCTTGAAAACTCTTTGTCTTCCTCACTCTGTCTCATGCTACAAATGGTTTCCAAGATGTTCGTAGAAAGAGTCCCACAAACCTCTTCATGCGTTCATTGCTTGCCCCTGAATATTCAACCATTTCTCTCCTTCCACACCTCCCACATGACAATTACCGGAAATGCTTGCCACATGACCAGCAAGATTCGATTTTTGAAGGCTTTGGGGTTCCAGTCCCTCAAATTTTGTCCTGGATCACCATGACATCGATCACTCCTTCTAAAGTATTGATCACCCCTATCCCATTGTGTTGTAGTAAACGGGAATGAATAGAGCATATGTCTCATGCTCTCCTCCTGTGCTAAGCAAATGAAGCATCATGAGGGACCATGGATTCCCCCATGACACAGGTTTTCCCATGTTAATATTCTTCATCAGAAAACCATCCAATAGAAGGTAGCAATATTTTTCCAGTTGTTGGTCTCCCAGAATTTCTTCCAAATTTCATCCTCCCCTTCCTGGCCCCTAATTCAGATATCATAGGATTATTTTACACTAAAGGATCATTTTCGTGTGTATCCCCATCATAGAGAATCCTCCCCATCTTTGTGTAAAATGCACCTTTCATGGAGTTCCTCCTTGAACAAGCTAAGGTCATCCTCTGAAATTCGGTCATCATCCCTATCATGAAGCAACCATCGTTGATGATCCCGCTGAGTTCCTTCCTCTGAGTAATTACACACTTTGATCTTTCCCTCCTCGATCTCTTTATCATGTATGTGCTTCTAGCGAGGGTCGATCCCTAGCTTAGGAAGTTGGTTCCACAAGTAGTCCCAAAATTTGGCATCATCCCCTACCTTGAATTCCCAGAAGCTATGCTCCTGTACTACCTTTTGTCTCTTTAGAGCATTCGTCCAAAGTGTGATCTTGGTGGTTCCTCATTAAATCGAATCAAGGGGGTCTTGGGCAAGTCCCTGGCATATTTTATGTGTCAAAGCTTAGCCCATGGTTCCTGTGAATACTTTCACCACCTCCACTAGATTTCCCCCCCTTGAATTTTTCCCATGACTTCACGGTCGCGCAGACCCAAGCGCCCTCTCTCCTTAGGAGAGAAAATTTTGTCCTAGCTGGCCAAAGAGAATTTGGCTTTAGCTTCTTGGAATCCACATGGAAAATTTAATTGAATACTCCTTATCTCTTTTATGACAGTCTTTGGGGCAGACAAAAGAAAAAATAATATAGATCAACATAGCTTGGAGGACCGATTTTACCAGGACCACCCTAGAAGGTAGATTAAGGGGAATGATAACCCATCCTGAGAGCCTGCCTTTGAGCCTATCCAATAGATACTGCCATGACACACCATTGATGGCTCCCAGTCCCAATGGCACTCCAAGATACTTGTAGGGGAAGGATCCCCTAGTAAAATCCAGAATTTGAACTATATTCCTTTGGATAATGGGTGAAGTGTTTAAGAATAATACCTAAGATTTCTCAGCATTGATGGCCAGCCTCGATGCTTTTGCAAAGAGTGTTAAACTATTTTTGAAATCCTGAGCTTCTTGGAATGAAGGGTGCCCCATAAGCATCATGTCATCCATGAATTTTTGGTGAGTTTGTTTCTCCATAACTTCATGAAGTGAAAGACCCTTGATTTCTCCTCCTCCAACCTGGGTTTGGATGAGTTTACTCAGGCCCTCCGCCATTAGGATAAATAGAAAAGGTGGAAGTAGGCCCCCCTTCTGAATCCCATGAGATGGCTTGAAGAGCTTGGTCGAGGATCCATTCAACAAGATGGAGAAGAAGGGCATAGTAACCAAATCCATCACCCATTCCACCCAGTCCACACTGAAGCCATACACTCTTAGCATCTTCTCCATATATTGCCAGCTGAGCTTATCATAGGCCTTGGCAATGTCAAGCTTAATGAGAATTCCATGCATTTTTCTCTGTTTTAGAGAGTAAATTTTCTCATGGACAACGATGATACCATCTAGAATATGTCTACCCTCGACAAAGCCATACTACTTTGGACTGATCAAAACTGGGACGAGGGGCTTTAATCAATTCGCAATCATCTTGGAGATAATTTTCCAGATCACGTTGCGTAGGGATATTGGTCTGAACTTTCCTGTAGAATCCACACCTTCCCCTTTTAGAATCAAGGAAAGAAAGGTTGCATGGAATTCTTTGAGCACCCCTCACTTGCATCTTGATTATTCCACAATTTCCAAAACCTCATCCTTGATCATATCCCAGAAAAAGTGGAAGAATTTGGTTGTGAAGCCATCCAAACCGGGTGATTTCCCTTGGGCCATCTAGCTTACTGTTTCATCTACCTCATACATGCATATAGGTTTATTGAGAATCTCATTGTAATCCCTTGTTACTGTCCTGGGGATGAGCGCGGTGATCTAGGAAATGTCTTGTTCCATGTCATTGTCGCCATACTCATTATCCCTTCGAAGTAGCTAGTAAGCTCTTCCTCAATCTCTCCCCTAGTATCCACCTGGGACCCATCTTCTCTTTTGATTATATGGATCTTCGATCCTAGTCTATTATGGACCACAGAGTTGTGGAAGAATTTTGGATTTTTTCTCCGCTTCCTGAATCCATTTGACCCTATATTTCTTCCTCCATTATATCTCTTCCTTCCTTTCTCTTGCATCCAGTTGGCTAAGCAGATTCGTCTCCTTCTCTTTTATCTCCATGCCCCATCCAATTTCCATTCCTTTCTGGTGGATGAGATCAATGTCCTTGATAATTATATTTTTGTCCACAAAGATGTTAACAAAGTGCTCTTTGTTCCACATGTGTATCTTTTCTTTTAGGGCCTTGAGTTTTTGATGGAATTTGTACATCCTTGTCTGCCCAAGATTATCCAACTCCTACCACCATTGTTCCACCAGCACCCTAAAGTCCTTATGTTCTAGCCAGAAATGTTCAAAGTGAAAGGGTTTGCTCATGAGGGAATTCGACGTATCCCAGTTAAGACTCATTGGCCAATGATTAGAACCCGTCGTTGGGAGAACACTTGTCCTTATTTACCCTAACCCTTGTATGATATTCTTTGACACCAGGAATCTATCAATCTTGGAAGCAATGAGGTTCTCCCCACCCATCCTATTATTCCATGTAAACCACCCTTCTCCTATTTCCAGATATTCTAGGGGGATGTTGGAAAGCATTTCCCTGAATTCTTCTTGGTATTTGTACAATACCCTCTAGCCTCCCTTCTTTTCCCAGAGTGAGGTGATCAAGTTGAAATCCCATCCTATGATCCAATTCCCTTCCTAGGTCGATGCACTCAACTAGTGTAGAATGTGTAGGAAGGTCTACTTCTGAGGGAAAGAATGGGGCCCATATATATTGACCAGTGTCGCTGTGATCCCCGTTCCTAAAGACTTAAATTATGCCATTAGTGAGAAATGGTTGGTCTGCCACTCAGACAGGTCGACAATACTTGGGTGCCATAACACCGTCATTCCCTCTGCCATACCGTCTTCATCTATTGCCATGACCTTACTACCTTTCCAAATCTTATGTCCTAACTTCTACAATTAATTCATTAGCTATTAATATAGTACTATGTCAATTATTAGTTACCGATTATATATTATAATTAATTATTGGATATATATTATTAATTGATTAACAATGATAGGAATCCCTAATAACTATAGATGATTCACTACAACAAAATACCCTTTTGGGGGTAGTTTTTCTAACCCCCCCCCCCCAAAAAAAAAATTGTTTTTAGGCCTTTGGGGTCGGTTCTTAAAACCCCCCCTCAAAAGACCCAAAAATTGGGCATTTGGGGACATTTTTTAAACAAACCCCCCAAAAGCACAATTCTTAGGACTTGCGGGGGAAGTTTGTGAACAACTGCTTCCAAAAGTCCAATTCTCAATACTCTTGGGGGCAGTTTTGACAACCGCCCCCCCCCAAAGTCCAATTCTCAATACTTTTGGGGGTGGTTTTGACAACCCCGCCCCGCAAAAGTCCAATCTCAATACTTTTGGGGGTGGTTTTGACACCACCCCCCCCAACAAAGTCTAATTCTAAAGATTTTTTTTTTTTTTTCGCGGGGGGGGGGTTAGAAAGACTCCCCCTAATAGTGGTGTGTGATGGTTGTGCTAAATCCCCCACCAAAATGTTTTTAAGGTATTTGGGGGTGGTCCTTAATAACCCCCCTCAAAATTCTAATTCTTAAGACTTTTTTTTTTGGGGGGGGGGGTTTAGAAAGACCTGCCCTAAAGGTGGCTTGCAACGGTTTTGCTAAATCCCCCCCCGCCCAAAGTGTTTTAAGGTATTTGGGAGTGGCCCTTAAAAACCCCCCTCAAAAGTATAATTCTTATGACTTTTGAGGGGGTTGTAGAAAGACCCCCCCTAAAGGTTTATTGTGGCGGTTTTGATAAAACTCCCCCTAAACAATTTTTAAGGTATTTGGGAAAGGTCCTTAAAAAAACCCATCAAAAGTGTAATTCTCATGACTTCTGGGGATGGTTTTAGAAAGACCCCCCCTCAAGTGGTTTCGTGACGGTTGTGCTAAACAGCCCCCCCCCGCCCCCCCCCCCCCCCCCCCC